>CM037644.1:873501-912275 GCA_015227895.2 Colaptes auratus
AGTTGTAGAGAGCAAGAAGGTCTCCCCTGAGCCTCCTCTTCTCCAGGCTAAGCAACCCAGCCCCTCAGGCCTCTCCTCACAGGGCTGTGCTCCAGACCCCTCCCCAGCTTTGTTGCCCTTCTCTGGACACCTTCCAGCAGCTCAACATCTTTCATAACCTGAGGAGCCCAGAACTGGACACAGGACTCAAGGTGTGGCCTAACCAGTGCAGTGTGCAGGGGCAGAATGACCTCCCTGCTCTGCTGGCCACACTGTTCCTGATGCAGGCCAGGATGCATTGGCCTTCTTGGCCCCTGGGCACACTGCAGGCTCATGTTCAGCCTCCCATCAACCAGCACCCCCAGGTCCCTCTCTGCCTGGCTGCTCTCAGCACTCTGCCCCCAGCCTGTGCACTGCCGGGGGTTGCTGTGGCCAATGGGCACCCTGGCACTTGGATGTTTCAATCTCCTGCCCTTGGCCCCTGCCCATCTGTCCAGACTGTCGAGGCCCTTGCAGAGCCTCTCTGCCCTCCAGCAGATCACTCCTGCCCCAGCTTGCTGTCATCTGCAAATTCACTGCTGATGGACTCAGTGCCCTCCTCCATCATCAATAAAGATGTTGAAGAGCATGGGGCCAGCAGCTGCTCCCTGGGGCACACCACTGGTGCCTGGCTGCCAGCTGGCGTGGCACCATTCACCACCACTCTCTGGGCTCAGCCTCCAGCCAGTTCCTAACCCAGCTCAGAGTGCTGCTGTCCCAGCCAGGGGCTGCCAGCTTGGCCAGGAGTTTGCTGTGGGGGACGGTGTCAAAGGCCTTGCTGAGGTCCAGGTAGACCACATCCACAGCCTGCCCCACATCCACCAGGCAGTCACCTGGGCATAGGAGATCAGGTTGGTCAGGCAGGACCTGCCCTTCCTGAATCCCTGCTGGCTGGGCCTGAGCCCTTGGCCATGCTGTAAGTGCTGTGTGATTGCACTCAGGATGAGCTGTTCCATAACATGATCCATGGCACATGCATTTGGCTGCAGTTCCCCAGGCTGGCCTCGCTGTCCTGAGACTCTTACTTTGTATGAGGTTAAAAAAAACCTAAACTAATTAAGAAAAACTCAGCTCCCCAGCCCTGGTCTCACAGATTTCTTCTGTTTCTGACTGTGTTCAAAGAAGTTAATCTGAGAGGCTACAAATCCCACCTCAGTGCCTGTCAGAAGCCCTCCCAACAGTATCTGCTTGAAAGAGCTTGGATTTAATGTTGCAATGACTTCAGCAGATTCAATCTGCGTGCAAACGTGTGCATGGAATTATTTGTGGGCTTAATTAGTTAGGCCTCATTAATAATGAAGTTCTCATGCTAATGATAGCCTGATTATGTAGCCAAAGAGGAGATTTGAATACCCACCAAAGAAATGCTGCTCACAGCTGGAACACATTGCCTGCAGCACAGAGCTCAGCACAGCAGCTACCAGGAAGGACAACAGGAGAACAATCTTAGCACCGCAGAATCAGTAAGGTTGGAAAAGACCTCAGAGATCATCAAGTCCAACCTGTCACCCCAGACCTCATGACTACTAGACCATGTGTCCCTGGGTGACCTGCCCTGGGGACCCTGCTCTGGCAGGGGGCTTGGACTGGATGATCTCTGGAGGTCCCTTCCAACCTCCTAACATTCTGTGAGTTTGTGGTTCTGTGCTTCTGAGATTCTCTGATTCTCAGATTCTGTGATTGTGACTCTCTCATTCTGTGGCTCAGTGATTCTGTGACTGTGATTCTGTGACTCTCTCATTCTGTGGCTCAGTGATTCTGTGACTGTGATTCTGTGACTCTCATTCTGTGGCTCAGTGATTCTGTGACTGTGATTCTGTGACTCTCATTCTGTGGCTCAGTGATTCTGTGACTGTGATTCTGTGACTCTCATTCTGTGGCTCAGTGATTCTGTGACTGTGATTCTCTGACTCTCTCATTCTGTGGCTCAGTGATTCTGTGACTGTGATTCTGTGACTCTCATTCTGTGGCTCAGTGATTCTGTGACTGTGATTCTGTGACTCTCATTCTGTGGCTCAGTGATTCTGTGACTGTGATTCTGTGACTCTATCATCTGTGGCTCAGTGATTCTGTGACTGTGATTCTGTGACTCTCATTCTGTGGCTCAGTGATTCTGTGACTGTGATTCTCTGACTCTCATTCTGTGGCTCAGTGATTCTGTGACTGTGATTCTCTGACTCTCATTCTGTGGCTCAGTGATTCTGTGACTGTGATCTCTGACTCTCTCATTCTGTGGCTCAGTGATTCTGTGACTGTGATTCTGTGACTCATCATTCTGTGGCTCAGTGATTCTGTGACTGTGATTCCCTGACTCTCATTCTGTGGCTCAGTGATTCTGTGACTGTGATTCTCTGACTCTCTCATTCTGTGGCTCAGTGATTCTGTGACTGTGATTCTCTGACTCTCATTCTGTGGCTCAGTGATTCTGTGACTGTGATTCTGTGACTCTCTCATTCTGTGGCTCAGTGATTCTGTGACTGTGATTCTCTGACTCTCTCATTCTGTGGCTCAGTGATTCTGTGACTGTGATTCTCTGACTCTCTCATTCTGTGGCTCAGTGATTCTGTGACTGTGATTCTGTGACTCTCATTCTGTGGCTCAGTGATTCTGTGACTGTGATTCTCTGACTCTCCATTCTGTGGCTCAGTGATTCTGTGACTGTGATTCTCTGACTCTCATTCTGTGGCTCAGTGATTCTGTGACTGTGATTCTCTGACTCTCTCATTCTGTGGCTCAGTGATTCTGTGACTGTGATTCTCTGACTCTCATTCTGTGGCTCAGTGATTCTGTGACTGTGATTCTGTGACTCTCATTCTGTGCTCAGTGATTCTGTGACTGTGATTCTGTGACTCTCATTCTGTGGTCAGTGATTCTGTGACTGTGATTCTCTGACTCTCATTCTGTGGCTCAGTGATTCTGTGACTGTGATTCTCTGACTCTCTCATTCTGTGGCTCAGTGATTCTGTGACTGTGATTCTCTGACTCTCTCATTCTGTGGCTCAGTGATTCTGTGACTGTGATTCCCTGACTCTCATTCTGTGGCTCAGTGATTCTGTGACTGTGATTCTGTGACTCTCTCATTCTGTGGCTCAGTGATTCTGTGACTGTGATTCTCTGACTCTCATTCTGTGGCTCAGTGATTCTGTGACTGTGATTCTGTGACTCTCTCATTCTGTGGCTCAGTGATTCTGTGACTGTGATTCTCTGACTCTCTCATTCTGTGGCTCAGTGATTCTGTGACTGTGATTCTGTGACTCTCATTCTGTGGCTCAGTGATTCTGTGACTGTGATTCTCTGACTCTCATTCTGTGGCTCAGTGATTCTGTGACTGTGATTCTCTGACTCTCTCATTCTGTGGCTCAGTGATTCTGTGACTGTGATTCTGTGACTCTCATTCTGTGGCTCAGTGATTCTGTGACTGTGATTCTCTGACTCTCATTCTGTGGCTCAGTGATTCTGTGACTGTGATTCTCTGACTCTCATCTGTGGCTCAGTGATTCTGTGACTGTGATTCTCTGACTCTCTCATTCTGTGGCTCAGTGATTCTGTGACTGTGATTCTCTGACTCTCATTCTGTGGCTCAGTGATTCTGTGACTGTGATTCTCTGACTCTCATTCTGTGGCTCAGTGATTCTGTGACTGTGATTCTCTGACTCTCATTCTGTGGCTCAGTGATTCTGTGACTGTGATTCTGTGACTCTCTCATTCTGTGGCTCAGTGATTCTGTGACTGTGATTCTCTGACTCTCTCATTCTGTGGCTCAGTGATTCTGTGACTGTGATTCTCTGACTCTCATTCTGGGCTCAGTGATTCTGTGACTGTGATTCTCTGACTCTCTCATTCTGTGGCTCAGTGATTCTGTGACTGTGATTCTCTGACTCTCTCATTCTGTGGCTCAGTGATTCTGTGACTGTGATTCTCTGACTCTCTCATTCTGTGGCTCAGTGATTCTGTGACTGTGATCTCTGACTCTCTCATTCTGTGGCTCAGTGATTCTGTGACTGTGATTCTCTGACTCTCATTCTGTGGCTCAGTGATTCTGTGACTGTGATTCTCTGACTCTCATTCTGTGGCTCAGTGATTCTGTGACTGTGATTCTCTGACTCTCATTCTGTGGCTCAGTGATTCTGTGACTGTGATTCTCTGACTCTCATTCTGTGGCTCAGTGATTCTGTGACTGTGATTCTCTGACTCTCATTCTGTGGCTCAGTGATTCTGTGACTGTGATTCTCTGACTCTCATTCTGTGGCTCAGTGATTCGTGACTGTGATTCTGTGACTCTCATTCTGTGGCTCAGTGATTCTGTGACTGTGATTCTCTGACTCTCATTCTGTGGCTCAGTGATTCTGTGACTGTGATTCTCTGACTCTCTCATTCTGTGGCTCAGTGATTCTGTGACTGTGATTCTCTGACTCTCATTCTGTGGCTCAGTGATTCTGTGACTGTGATTCTCTGACTCTCATTCTGTGGCTCAGTGATTCTGGGACTGTGATTCTCTGACTCTCTCATTCTGTGGCTCAGGGATTCTGTGACTGTGATTCTCTGACTCTCTCATTCTGTGGCTCAGTGATTCTGTGACTGTGATTCTCGACTCTCATTCTGTGGCTCAGTGATTCTGTGACTGTGATTCTCTGACTCTCTCATTCTGTGGATCAGTGATTCTGTGACTGTGATTCTCTGACTCTCTCATTCTGTGGCTCAGTGATTCTGTGACTGTGATTCTCTGACTCTCTCATTCTGTGGCTCAGTGATTCTGTGACTGTGATTCTCTGACTCTCTCATTCTGTGGCTCAGTGATTCTGTGACTGTGATTCTGTGACTCTCATTCTGTGGCTCAGTGATTCTGTGACTGTGATTCTCTGACTCATTCTGTGGCTCAGTGATTCTGTGACTGTGATTCTGTGACTCTCATTCTGTGGCTCAGTGATTCTGTGACTGTGATTCTGTGACTCTCATTCTGTGGCTCAGTGATTCTGTGACTGTGATTCTCTGACTCTCTCATTCTGTGGCTCAGTGATTCTGTGACTGTGATTCTGTGACTCTCATTCTGTGGCTCAGTGATTCTGTGACTGTGATTCTGTGACTCTCTCATTCTGTGGCTCAGTGATTCTGTGACTGTGATTCTGTGACTCTCATTCTGTGGCTCAGTGATTCTGTGACTGTGATTCTGTGACTCTCTCATTCTGTGGCTCAGTGATTCTGTGACTGTGATTCTGTGACTCTCATTCTGTGGCTCAGTGATTCTGTGACTGATTCTCTGACTCTCTCATTCTGTGGCTCAGTGATTCTGTGACTGTGATTCTCTGACTCTCTCATTCTGTGGCTCAGTGATTCTGTGACTGTGATTCTCTGACTCTCATTCTGTGGCTCAGTGATTCTGTGACTGTGATTCTGTGACTCTCATTCTGTGGCTCAGTGATTCTGTGACTGTGATTCTGTGACTCTCTCATTCTGTGCTCAGTGATTCTGTGACTGTGATTCTGTGACTCTCATTCTGTGGCTCAGTGATTCTGTGACTGATTCTCTGACTCTCTCATTCTGTGGCTCAGTGATTCTGTGACTGTGATTCTCTGACTCTCATTCTGTGGCTCAGTGATTCTGTGACTGTGATTCTCTGACTCTCTCATTCTGTGGCTCAGTGATTCTGTGACTGTGATTCTCTGACTCTCTCATTCTGTGGCTCAGTGATTCTGTGACTGTGATTCTGTGACTCTCATTCTGTGGCTCAGTGATTCTGTGACTGTGATTCTCTGACTCTCATTCTGTGGCTCAGTGATTCTGTGACTGTGATTCTCTGACTCTCATTCTGTGGCTCAGTGATTCTGTGACTGTGATTCTGTGACTCTCATTCTGTGGCTCAGTGATTCTGTGACTGTGATTCTCTGACTCTCTCATTCTGTGGCTCAGTGATTCTGTGACTGTGATTCTCTGACTCTCTCATTCTGTGGCTCAGTGATTCTGTGACTGTGATTCTGTGACTCTCATTCTGTGGCTCAGTGATTCTGTGACTGTGATTCTCTGACTCTCATTCTGTGGCTCAGTGATTCTGTGACTGTGATTCTCTGACTCTCATTCTGTGGCTCAGTGATTCTGTGACTGTGATTCTGTGACTCTCATTCTGTGGCTCAGTGATTCTGTGACTGTGATTCTCTGACTCTCATTCTGTGGCTCAGTGATTCTGTGACTGTGATTCTGTGACTCTCATTCTGTGGCTCAGTGATTCTGTGACTGTGATTCTGTGACTCTCTCATTCTGTGGCTCAGTGATTCTGTGACTGTGATTCTCTGACTCTCATTCTGTGGCTCAGTGATTCTGTGACTGTGATTCTCTGACTCTCATTCTGTGGCTCAGTGATTCTGTGACTGTGATTCTCTGACTCTCTCATTCTGTGGCTCAGTGATTCTGTGACTGTGATTCTCTGACTCTCTCATTCTGTGGCTCAGTGATTCTGTGACTGTGATTCTCTGACTCTCTCATTCTGTGGCTCAGTGATTCTGTGACTGTGATTCTCTGACTCTCATTCTGTGGCTCAGTGATTCTGTGACTGTGATTCTCTGACTCTCATTCTGTGGCTCAGTGATTCTGTGACTGTGATTCTCTGACTCTCATTCTGTGGCTCAGTGATTCTGTGACTGTGATTCTCTGACTCTCTCATTCTGTGGCTCAGTGATTCTGTGACTGTGATTCTCTGACTCTCATTCTGTGGCTCAGTGATTCTGTGACTGTGATTCTGTGACTCTCATTCTGTGGCTCAGTGATTCTGTGACTGTGATTCTGTGACTCTCATTCTGTGGCTCAGTGATTCTGTGACTGTGATTCTGTGACTCTCATTCTGTGGCTCAGTGATTCTGTGACTGTGATCTGTGACTCTCATTCTGTGGCTCAGTGATTCTGTGACTGTGATTCTGTGACTCTCATTCTGTGGCTCAGTGATTCTGTGACTGTGATTCTGTGACTCTCATTCTGTGGCTCAGTGATTCTGTGACTGTGATTCTGTGACTCTCATTCTGTGGCTCAGTGATTCTGTGACTGTGATTCTGTGACTCTCATTCTGTGGCTCAGTGATTCTGTGACTGTGATTCTGTGACTCTCATTCTGTGGCTCAGTGATTCTGTGACTGTGATTCTCTGACTCTCATTCTGTGGCTCAGTGATTCTGTGACTGTGATTCTGTGACTCTCATTCTGTGGCTCAGTGATTCTGTGACTGTGATTCTGTGACTCTCTCATTCTGTGGCTCAGTGATTCTGTGACTGTGATTCTCTGACTCTCATTCTGTGGCTCAGTGATTCTGTGACTGTGATTCTCTGACTCTCATTCTGTGGCTCAGTGATTCTGTGACTGTGATTCTCTGACTCTCATTCTGTGGCTCAGTGATTCTGTGACTCTGATTCTGTGACTCTCTCATTCTGTGGCTCAGTGATTCTGTGACTGTGATTCTCTGACTCTCATTCTGTGGCTCAGTGATTATGTGACTGTGATTCTGTGACTCTCATTCTGTGGCTCAGTGATTCTGTGACTGTGATTCTCTGACTCTCTCATTCTGTGGCTCAGTGATTCTGTGACTGTGATTCTGTGACTCTCATTCTGTGGCTCAGTGATTCTGTGACTGTGATTCTCTGACTCTCATTCTGTGGCTCAGTGATTCTGTGACTGTGATTCTGTGACTCTCATTCTGTGGCTCAGTGATTCTGTGACTGTGATTCTGTGACTCTCATTCTGTGGCTCAGTGATTCTGTGACTGTGATTCTGTGACTCTCATTCTGTGGCTCAGTGATTCTGTGACTGTGATTCTGTGACTCTCATTCTGTGGCTCAGTGATTCTGTGACTGTGATTCTCTGACTCTCATTCTGTGGCTCAGTGATTCTGTGACTGTGATTCTCTGACTCTCATTCTGTGGCTCAGTGATTCTGTGACTGTGATTCTCTGACTCTCATTCTGTGGCTCAGTGATTCTGTGACTGTGATTCTGTGACTCTCATTCTGTGGCTCAGTGATTCTGTGACTGTGATTCTCTGACTCTCTCATTCTGTGGCTCAGTGATTCTGTGACTGTGATTCTGTGACTCTCATTCTGTGGCTCAGTGATTCTGTGACTGTGATTCTGACTCTCATTCTGTGGCTCAGTGATTCTGTGACTGTGATTCTGTGACTCTCATTCTGTGGCTCAGTGATTCTGTGACTGTGATTCTGTGACTCTCATTCTGTGGCTCAGTGATTCTGTGACTGTGATTCTGTGACTCTCTCATTCTGTGGCTCAGTGATTCTGTGACTGTGATTCTGTGACTCTCATTCTGTGGCTCAGTGATTCTGTGACTGTGATTCTGTGACTCTCATTCTGTGGCTCAGTGATTCTGTGACTGTGATTCTGTGACTCTCATTCTGTGGCTCAGTGATTCTGTGACTGTGATTCTCTGACTCTCTCATTCTGTGGCTCACTGATTCTGTGACTGTGATTCTCTGACTCTCTCATTCTGTGGCTCAGTGATTCTGTGACTGTGATTCTCTGACTCTCATTCTGTGGCTCAGTGATTCTGTGACTGTGATTCTCTGACTCTCATTCTGTGGCTCAGTGATTCTGTGACTGTGATTCTCTGACTCTCATTCTGTGGCTCAGTGATTCTGTGACTGTGATTCTGTGACTCTCATTCTGTGGCTCAGTGATTCTGTGACTGTGATTCTCTGACTCTCTCATTCTGTGGCTCAGTGATTCTGTGACTGTGATTCTCTGACTCTCTCATTCTGTGGCTCAGTGATTCTGTGACTGTGATTCTGTGACTCTCATTCTGTGGCTCAGTGATTCTGTGACTGTGATTCTCTGACTCTCATTCTGTGGCTCAGTGATTCTGTGACTGTGATTCTCTGACTCTCATTCTGTGGCTCAGTGATTCTGTGACTGTGATTCTCTGACTCTCATTCTGTGGCTCAGTGATTCTGTGACTGTGATTCTGTGACTCTCATTCTGTGGCTCAGTGATTCTGTGACTGTGATTCTCTGACTCTCATTCTGTGGCTCAGTGATTCTGTGACTGTGATTCTGTGACTCTCATTCTGTGGCTCAGTGATTCTGTGACTGTGATTCTGTGACTCTCTCATTCTGTGGCTCAGTGATTCTGTGACTGTGATTCTCTGACTCTCATTCTGTGGCTCAGTGATTCTGTGACTGTGATTCTCTGACTCTCATTCTGTGGCTCAGTGATTCTGTGACTGTGATTCTCTGACTCTCATTCTGTGGCTCAGTGATTCTGTGACTGTGATTCTCTGACTCTCTCATTCTGTGGCTCAGTGATTCTGTGACTGTGATTCTCTGACTCTCATTCTGTGGCTCAGTGATTCTGTGACTGTGATTCTCTGACTCTCATTCTGTGGCTCAGTGATTCTGTGACTGTGATTCTCTGACTCTCTCATTCTGTGGCTCAGTGATTCTGTGACTGTGATTCTGTGACTCTCATTCTGTGGCTCAGTGATTCTGTGACTGTGATTCTCTGACTCTCTCATTCTGTGGCTCAGTGATTCTGTGACTGTGATTCTGTGACTCTCATTCTGTGGCTCAGTGATTCTGTGACTGTGATTCTGTGACTCTCATTCTGTGGCTCAGTGATTCTGTGACTGTGATTCTGTGACTCTCATTCTGTGGCTCAGTGATTCTGTGACTGTGATTCTGTGACTCTCATTCTGTGGCTCAGTGATTCTGTGACTGTGATTCTGTGACTCTCATTCTGTGGCTCAGTGATTCTGTGACTGTGATTCTGTGACTCTCATTCTGTGGCTCAGTGATTCTGTGACTGTGATTCTGTGACTCTCATTCTGTGGCTCAGTGATTCTGTGACTGTGATTCTGTGACTCTCATTCTGTGGCTCAGTGATTCTGTGACTGTGATTCTGTGACTCTCATTCTGTGGCTCAGTGATTCTGTGACTGTGATTCTGTGACTCTCATTCTGTGGCTCAGTGATTCTGTGACTGTGATTCTGTGACTCTCATTCTGTGGCTCAGTGATTCTGTGACTGTGATTCTGTGACTCTCATTCTGTGGCTCAGTGATTCTGTGACTGTGATTCTGTGACTCTCTCATTCTGTGGCTCAGTGATTCTGTGACTGTGATTCTCTGACTCTCATTCTGTGGCTCAGTGATTCTGTGACTCTGATTCTGTGACTCTCTCATTCTGTGGCTCAGTGATTCTGTGACTGTGATTCTCTGACTCTCATTCTGTGGCTCAGTGATTATGTGACTGTGATTCTGTGACTCTCATTCTGTGGCTCAGTGATTCTGTGACTTTGATTCTGTGACTCTCATTCTGTGGATCAGTGATTCTGTGACTGTGATTCTGTGACTCTCATTCTGTGGCTCAGTGATTCTGTGACTGTGATTCTCTGACTCTCATTCTGTGGCTCAGTGATTCTGTGACTGTGATTCTGTGACTCTCATTCTGTGGCTCAGTGATTCTGTGACTGTGATTCTCTGACTCTCATTCTGTGGCTCAGTGATTCTGTGACTGTGATTCTCTGACTCTCTCATTCTGTGGCTCAGTGATTCTGTGACTGTGATTCTGTGACTCTCATTCTGTGGCTCAGTGATTCTGTGACTGTGATTCTGTGACTCTCATTCTGTGGCTCAGTGATTCTGTGACTCTGATTCTGTGACTCTCATTCTGTGGCTCAGTGATTCTGTGACTGTGATTCTCTGACTCTCTCATTCTGTGGCTCAGTGATTCTGTGACTGTGATTCTCTGACTCTCTCATTCTGTGGCTCAGTGATTCTGTGACTGTGATTCTGTGACTCTCATTCTGTGGCTCAGTGATTCTGTGACTGTGATTCTGACTCTCATTCTGTGGCTCAGTGATTCTGTGACTGTGATTCTCTGACTCTCATTCTGTGGCTCAGTGATTCTGTGACTGTGATTCTCTGACTCTCTCATTCTGTGGCTCAGTGATTCTGTGACTGTGATTCTCTGACTCTCTCATTCTGTGGCTCAGTGATTCTGTGACTGTGATTCTGTGACTCTCATTCTGTGGCTCAGTGATTCTGTGACTGTGATTCTGTGACTCTCATTCTGTGGCTCAGTGATTCTGTGACTGTGATTCTCTGACTCTCTCATTCTGTGGCTCAGTGATTCTGTGACTGTGATTCTCTGACTCTCATTCTGTGGCTCAGTGATTCTGTGACTTTGATTCTGTGACTCTCTCATTCTGTGGCTCAGTGATTCTGTGACTTTGATTCTGTGACTCTCTCATTCTGTGGCTCAGTGATTCTGTGACTGTGATTCTGTGACTCTCATTCTGTGGCTCAGTGATTCTGTGACTGTGATTCTCTGACTCTCTCATTCTGTGGCTCAGTGATTCTGTGACTGTGATTCTCTGACTCTCTCATTCTGTGGCTCAGTGATTCTGTGACTGTGATTCTGTGACTCTCATTCTGTGGCTCAGTGATTCTGTGACTGTGATTCTCTGACTCTCTCATTCTGTGGCTCAGTGATTCTGTGACTGTGATTCTCTGACTCTCTCATTCTGTGGCTCAGTGATTCTGTGACTGTGATTCTCTGACTCTCATTCTGTGGCTCAGTGATTCTGTGACTGTGATTCTCTGACTCTCTCATTCTGTGGCTCAGTGATTCTGTGACTGTGATTCTCTGACTCTCATTCTGTGGCTCAGTGATTCTGTGACTGTGATTCTGTGACTCTCATTCTGTGGCTCAGTGATTCTGTGACTGTGATTCTGTGACTCTCATTCTGTGGCTCTGTGATTCTGTGACTCTCATTCTGTGGCTCAGTGATTCTGTGACTGTGATTCTCTGACTCTCATTCTGTGGCTCAGTGATTCTGTGACTGTGATTCTGTGACTCTCATTCTGTGGCTCAGTGTTTCTGTGACTGTGATTCTGTGACTGTCTCATTCTGTGGCTCAGTGATTCTGTGACTGTGATTCTGTGACTCTCATTCTGTGGCTCAGTGATTCTGTGACTGTGATTCTCTGACTCTCATTCTGTGGCTCAGTGATTCTGTGACTCTCATTCTGTGGCTCAGTGATTCTGTGACTGTGATTCTCTGACTCTCATTCTGTGGCTCAGTGATTCTGTGACTGTGATTCTGTGACTCTCTCATTCTGTGGCTCAGTGATTCTGTGACTGTGATTCTCTGACTCTCATTCTGTGGCTCAGTGATTCTGTGACTGTGATTCTCTGACTCTCATTCTGTGGCTCAGTGATTCTGTGACTGTGATTCTCTGACTCTCATTCTGTGGCTCAGTGATTCTGTGACTGTGATTCTCTGACTCTCTCATTCTGTGGCTCAGTGATTCTGTGACTGTGATTCTCTGACTCTCATTCTGTGGCTCAGTGATTCTGTGACTGTGATTCTCTGACTCTCATTCTGTGGCTCAGTGATTCTGTGACTGTGATTCTCTGACTCTCTCATTCTGTGGCTCAGTGATTCTGTGACTGTGATTCTCTGACTCTCATTCTGTGGCTCAGTGATTCTGTGACTGTGATTCTCTGACTCTCATTCTGTGGCTCAGTGATTCTGTGACTGTGATTCTGTGACTCTCATTCTGTGGCTCAGTGATTCTGTGACTGTGATTCTCTGACTCTCATTCTGTGGCTCAGTGATTCTGTGACTGTGATTCTCTGACTCTCATTCTGTGGCTCAGTGATTCTGTGACTCTGATTCTGTGACTCTCTCATTCTGTGGCTCAGTGATTCTGTGACTGTGATTCTCTGACTCTCTCATTCTGTGGCTCAGTGATTCTGTGACTGTGATTCCCTGACTCTCATTCTGTGGCTCAGTGATTCTGTGACTGTGATTCTCTGACTCTCATTCTGTGGCTCAGTGATTCTGTGACTGTGATTCTCTGACTCTCATTCTGTGGCTCAGTGATTCTGTGACTCTGATTCTGTGACTCTCTCATTCTGTGGCTCAGTGATTCTGTGACTGTGATTCTCTGACTCTCATTCTGTGGCTCAGTGATTCTGTGACTGTGATTCTCTGACTCTTCATTCTGTGGCTCAGTGATTCTGTGACTGTGATTCTGTGACTCTCATTCTGTGGCTCAGTGATCTGTGACTGTGATTCTCTGACTCTCATTCTGTGGCTCAGTGATTCTGTGACTGTGATTCTCTGACTCTATCATTCTGTGGCTCAGTGATTCTGTGACTGTGATTCTCTGACTCTCTCATTCTGTGGCTCAGTGATTCTGTGACTGTGATTCTCTGACTCTCATTCTGTGGCTCAGTGATTCTGTGACTGTGATTCTGTGACTCTCTCATTCTGTGGCTCAGTGATTCTGTGACTGTGATTCTGTGACTCTCATTCTGTGGCTCAGTGATTCTGTGACTGTGATTCTCTGACTCTCATTCTGTGGCTCAGTGATTCTGTGACTGTGATTCTCTGACTCATTCTGTGGCTCAGTGATTCTGTGACTGTGATTCTGTGACTCTCATTCTGTGGCTCAGTGATTCTGTGACTGTGATTCTCTGACTCTCATTCTGTGGCTCAGTGATTCTGTGACTGTGATTCTCGACTCTCTCATTCTGTGGCTCAGTGATTCTGTGACTGTGATTCTGTGACTCTATTCTGTGGCTCAGTGATTCTGTGACTGTGATTCTCTGACTCTCATTCTGTGGCTCAGTGATTCTGTGACTCTGATTCTGTGACTCTCTCATTCTGTGGCTCAGTGATCTGTGACTGTGATTCTGTGACTCTCATTGTGGCTCAGTGATTCTGTGACTGTGATTCTCTGACTCTCTCATTCTGTGGCTCAGTGATTCTGTGACTGTGATTCTCTGACTTCATCTGTGGCTCAGTGATTCTGTGACTGTGATTCTCTGACTCTCTCATTCTGTGGCTCAGTGATTCTGTGACTGTGATTCTGTGACTCTCATTCTGTGGCTCAGTGATTCTGTGACTGTGATTCTCTGACTCTCATTCTGTGGCTCAGTGATTCTGTGACTGTGATTCTGTGACTCTCATTCTGTGGCTCAGTGATTCTGTGACTGTGATTCTGTGACTCTCATTCTGTGGCTCAGTGATTCTGTGACTGTGATTCTGTGACTCTCTCATTCTGTGGCTCAGTGATTCTGTGACTGTGATTCTGGACTCTCATTCTGTGGCTCAGTGATTCTGTGACTGTGATTCTGTGACTCTCATTCTGTGGCTCAGTGATTCTGTGACTGTGATTCTGTGACTCTCTCATTCTGTGGCTCAGTGATTCTCTCACTCTGAGGTTCCCTGGTTGCTGGCTCAGCCCCTACCATTCTATGATCCTATGGGAAAGTCCAGGTGAGTAAAACAAAAGGCAGCCGAAGGAGAGGTTTTCCTTCTCCACCTGTACCTGTGGGAAGAGAAGTTAGCAGCTCTGCTGTGTTTTATAGATGCCTCCCAAGCACAGTATGGCAACTCTGAGATTGCTCTTAGTGAAAACATCTCGCCCTGGAACACTGTAATGGGGGCTGTCTGGCAGTTGTTTGGTGAGCAGAGCGGCTGCAGCCTTCCCCTGGGACGCAGAGCGTGAGCTCACAGCTTGGCGCGGGCTCACAGGCGGCGCTGGGTTGGAAGGGAGCTCGAAGGGGAGCACCAAGTTCTCTTCCCAGTTCATTTCGGTTCGGCTGCCCTTGGCCGTCTCGCAGGGCTACAGCTGAGCGCTGGGTTTCTTTTGCCGCACGGAAAAGGTTTGGGCTACTTCAGAGGCACAAAGCACACCCGCTGCCTGCTGCCCGGCTGCTGCTGTCTCACGGCGCTTAGCAAGGCCTGAACAGCCTCCCCTTGCAGGGGGAGCAGCCCCGGGGGGGAAACCAGCTGCGGGTGCGGCACTGCGGGGCTGCTGTGGGCTCTGGCGAAGAGAAAAGCAAGCGTGCAACGCCCGGGCTGGCGCTCGGAGCCTGGCGGCGGCCGACACGGAGCCCCGAGGCGGCGCCGTGAGCGCCCTCCGCCGGCCGCCACCGAGGCACCCCCAGCCCCCCAAACAGCCCCAGCCCCCCACAACACCCCCAGCCCCCCAACAGCCCCAGCCCCCCAAACAGCCCCAGCCCCCCAAACACCCCCAGCCCCCCACAACACCCCCAGGCCCCCAAACAGCCCCAGCCCCCCACAACACCCCCAGCCCCCCACAACAGCCCCAGCCCCGCCAAACAGCCCCAGCCCCCTACAACACCCCCAGCCCCCCACAACACCCCCAGCGCCCCCAAACAGCCCCAGCCCCCCACAACACCCCCAGCCCCCCACAACACCCCAGCGCCCCCAAACAGCCCCAGCCCCCCACAACAGCCCCAGCCCCCCACAACACCCCCAGCCCCCAACAACAGCCCCAGCCCCCCCCAACACCCCCAGCGCCCCCAAACACCCCAGCCCCCCCAAACAGCCCCAGCCCCCCACAACACCCCCAGCCCCCTACCCCTTTGAATCTTTGCAGCCAATCATTTGATTTAAAAGCAAGCCCGAGAGGTGCTGCTGCTGGCACAACGGAACAGCTGTGACTGAGCACTTCCAGCACAGTTTGAGGATTCACAGACTGTGGGTTGGCTCAAACGTGTCCAGGGAAGGGCAACAAAGCTGGGGAGGGGTCTGGAGCACAGCCCTGGGAGGAGAGGCTGAGGGAGCTGGGGTTGCTTAGCCTGCAGAAGAGGAGGCTCAGGGGAGACCTAATTGCTCTCTACAACTCCCTGCAGGGAGGTTGTAGCCAGGTGGGGGTTGGTCTCTTCTCCCAGGCAGCCAGCACCAGAACAAGAGGACACAGTCTCAGGCTGTGCCAGGGGAGGTTTAGTCTGGAGGTGAGGAAGAAATTCTTCCCAGCAAGAGAGATTGGCCCTTGGGATGTGCTGCCCAGGGAGGTGGTGGAGTCCCCATCCCTGGAGGTGTTTAATAAGAGCCTGGATGAGTCCCTTGGTGCCATGGTTTAGCTGATCAGACGGTGTTGGGTGATAGGTTGGACTGGATGATTTCTGACATCTTTTCCAACCTGGTTTATTCCATTCCATTCCATTCCATTCTATTCTATTCTATTCTATTCTATTCTATTCTATTCTATTCTATTCTATTCTAAAGTGAGCCTCCAAGGGCATCTTGTCCAAGCCCTGCAGGCAGCAGGGACAGCTCCAGCCAGAGCAGGCTGCACAGGGACACAGCCAGGCTGAGCTTGGATGGCTCCAGGGATGGAGCCTCAAGCACCTCCCTGGGCAGCCTGTGCCAGTGTCTCCCCAGCCTCCCTGTGCAGAGCTTCCTCCTGGTGTCCAACCTAACTCTGCCCTGCTCCACTTCCAAACCCTTATCCCTTGGCCTCTCCCCACAGCCCCTTCTGAACAGTCCCTCCCCAGCTGCCTGCAGCTCCCCTGCAGATGCTGAACTGCAGCTCTGAGCTCTCCCTGGAGCCTTCTCTTCTCCAGGCTGCACAGCCCCAGCTCTCCCAGCCTGTGCCCACAGCAGAGGCTCTGCAGCCTCTGATCATCTTGGAGGCCTCCTCTGGAGCCTCTCCAGCAGCTCCATGTCACTCTTGTGCTGGGTCTCCCCAGAGCAGGGCAGAGGGGCAGGATCCTCTCTCCTGCTCTGGCCACACTGCTTGGGCTGCAGCCCAGGCTGCCCTTGGCCTTTGTGCTGCCAGTGCCCAGTGCTGGCTCTAAAGCAATAATCACAAACTGCAGAAATGATAAACTCTGCCCCTTTACAGCTGCTCCTGCAGGGGCCCAGCTTACACCCCTGGTGCTGTTGCAGAGTCCATGATCAAGAGTCACCTCTATTACTATATCCACAGGAGGCAGACAAGCTAAGGTGCTACCTAAGAACACTTCTGTGGGCCCACATGCCGCTGCCACCACCCTAGCACACGGCCCCCATGCTCATACCAGCCTGGGGAGCACAGGAGGCCACCATCTCTACCCTTTTCATCTCCATCTCTTTCGATCCCACTTGGACATGGTATTGCCTTCCTCTATGTGGGAGACAGTCTGCTGAAGGTGCTTTGCTTGTTGGAAGTCCTGGGGCTCCCTGCTCTGCTGAGCCTAAGGCAGAAGCCTTCCAGAGGCTTTACCCAGGAGCTGGCCCTGGTGCCAGTGGTGTCTCACTAGGTGGCATACTACACTTTTCTTCCTCAGGTTTTCAACCTGTTAGAGCCACACTACACTTCCTGCTCCTCAGCATTCCAGAGAGGCTCCTTGTGGTCTCCCTAAGGTCTTTTACAGGTGGGGTTCTGCTCCAGGCTCTGCGGCTTCTTGAAACCCTTTAGCAGCCTGAGTGAGAAACACTGATGCCTCGATGTAAATGTATGTTAATTGGAGTGTGACATTGCCAGCCCTGGCAGCCAGGCAGCAGGCCCTGAGCTGCTGTTTCATCTTGCTCTTCATCTGCAGACTCTCCAATAATGAGGTTAGAGGCTGCCGTGCTGGGAAGCAGCTCCATGGAGCAAGGCCTGGGAGTGCTGGTGGGCAGCAAGCTCTGCACGGGACAGCAATGTGCCCTGGGGGCCAAGAGAGCAATGGGGTCCTGGGGGGCAGCAAGAGAAGTGTGGCCAGCAGGGCTGGGGAGGTTCTGCTGCCCCTCTGCTCTGCCCTGCTGAGGCCACAGCTGCAATCCTGTGTCCAGTGCTGGGCTGCCCAGGTCAAGAGAGACAGAGACCTGCTGGAGAGAGTCCAAGGGAGAGCCAGGAGGATGCTTAGGGGACTTGAGCATCTGCCCTGTGAAGAGAGACTGAGAGCCCTGGGGCTGTTTAGTTTCATAGTTTCAGTTAGGGTTGGAAGGGACCACAAGGATCATCCAGTTCCAGCCCCCTGCCATGGGCAGGGACACCCCACACTAGATCAGGCTGGCCAGAGCCTCATCCAGCCTGGGCTTAAACACCTCCAGGGACAGGGCCTCAACCACCTCCCTGCACAACCCATTCCAGGGCTTCACCACTCTCATGGGGAAGAACTTCCTCCTCACCTCCAGCCTGAAATCTCCCCACCTCCAGCTTCATTCCATTCCCCCTAGTCCTATCACTGCCTGAGAGCCTGAGCAGTCCCTCCCCAGCCTTCCTGTAGCCCCTTCAGATCCTGGAAGGCCACAATGAGGTCACCTGGGAGCCTTCTCTTCTCCAGCCTGAACAGCCCCAACTCCTTCAGTCTGTCCTCACAGGAGAGCTGCTCCAGCCCTCTGCTCATCCTCCTGGCCCTGCTCTGGACACCTTCCAGCACCTCCAGATCCCTCTTGCCATAGGGGCTCCAGAACTGGAGGCAGTACTCCAGGTGGGGTCTCAGCAGGGCTGAGCAGAGGGGGAGAATCCCCTCCCTTGCCCTGCTGGCCACACTTCTCCTGCTGCAGCCCAGGCTCTGATTGGCTTTCCGGGCTGCAAGTGCACCCTGAGAGCTCCTGGGGAGCTTCTCCTCCCCCAGCACCCCCAAGGCTCTCTCCTCAGGGCTGCTCTCCAGCCAGTCACTGCCCAGCCTGGATTTGGGCCTGGGGTTGCCTCCACCCAGCTGCAGGACCCTGCCCTTGGTCTTGTTGAAGCTCCTGAGGTTGGCTTGTGCCCACCTCTCCAGCCTGCCCAGGTCCCTCTGGATGGATCCTTCCCTCCAGCTGTCTGCTGCACCACACAGCTTGGTGTCATCACAACCTTGCTGAGGGTGCACTCAGTGCCACTGCCCATGGCACCCACAGAGATGCTGAACAAGCCTGGTCCCAGGACTGATCCCTGAGGGACTCTGTTGTCCCTGGCCTCCCCTGGGACATGGACCCATTGACAGCCACTCTTTGGGTGTGGCCATCAAGCCAGTTCCTTATCCATCTGGTGGTCCATCCATCAAACCCATGTGTCACCAGCCTGGAGACCAGGCTGTGGTGTGGGACAGTGGCAAAGGCTTTGCTCAGGTCCAGGCAAACGACATCAGTTGCTCTCCCCTCAGCTATCAGTGTTGTCACCTGTTCAGAGAAGGCCACCAGGTTTGTCAGGCAGGATTTGCCCTTGGCAAAGCCATGCTGACTGCTCCCAATCACCTCTTCACTACTCTTCTGAGTCAGTAGTGCCTCCAGGAGGATCTGCTCCATGATCTTTCCGGGCACAGAGGTGAGACTGCCTGGCCTGTAGTTCCCTGGTTCCTCCTTCTTGCCCTTTTTGCAGATGGGAGCAATGTTTCCCCTTTCCCAGCCTGTGGGGACTGCCCCAGGCTGCCATGACTTTTGGAATAGACTAGAGAGGGGCTTAGCAACCTCCTCTGCCAGCTCTCTCAGCACCCGTGGGTGTATCCCGTCGGGTCCCATGGACTTGAACACTTTCAGGCTCTTCAGGTGATCACCAACCTGAGCTTCACTTACCATGGGCAGTTCTTCCTCCCCGTCCCTGGCATCGTCTGCCATGACTCCAGGAGTGTGGCTGGAGGCCCTTGCAGTGAAGGCTGAGGTCAAGAAGTTACTGAGTACCTCAGCCTTCTCCACATCACTTGTGACCAATTCACCAGTTTCCTTTCTGAGGGGGCCCACCCCTTCCCTACTCTTCTTCATGCCATTCATATACCTGTAGAAGTTCTTAGTGCTCCCTTTAACCTCCCTGGCTAGAGTCAATTCAAACTCTGCTTTGGCTTTCCTAACCAGGCCTCTTGCTGCTCGGGCAGCTTTCCTTATCTCCCCCTGTTCTATCTGTCCTTCCCTCCACTGCCTGTAGAGTTTCTTTTTAAGTGATAGTGTGTCCAGGAGCTCCTTGTTCATCCAGGCAGGCCTCCTAGCCTTCTTCCCTGCTTTTCTCTGTGTTGGTATACATAGCTCCTGGACACAGAGGAGGTGGTCCTTGAACACTGACCAGCTGTCCTGGGTCCCTCTTCCCTCCAGGGCTTCGTCCCATGACACTGTGGCTAGCAGATCCCTGCAGCGATCGCAGTCTGCACGCCTAAAGTCTGGGGGCATAAGCTTAGAATAGGTCCTCCTGATAGCCCTGAGGAGATTAAATTCAAGTGCTTCATGGTCACTGCAGCCAAGGCTGTCTCTGAGCCTCACATTGGTTACCAGCCCTTCCCTGTTGCTGAGAACAAGGTCCAGCAGAGCACCTTTTCTTGTTGGCTCCTCTGCCATTTGGAGGAGGAAGTTGTCTTCTGTGTTTAGTCTGGAGAGGAGAAGGCTGAGAGGGATCTGATCAATGGCTATCAATACTTGAGGGGTGGGTGTCAAGTGGAGGGGGCCAAGGTCTTTTGGGTGGTGCACAGGAATAAGACAGGGGTCAATGGATACAAACTTGGACACAGAAGGTTTCAGCTCAACATGAGGAGATACTTCTTTGGTGTGAGGCTGCTGAGCCCTGGAGCAGGCTGCCCAGAGAGGTTCTGGAGTCTCCTGCTCCCCAGACTTTCCAAACCCTCCTGGATGAGTGCAGACTCCCCTGGGTGATGCTGCTCTGGCAGGGAGTTGGACTGGATGGTCTCAGGAGGTCTCTTCCAGCCTCTGATGCTCTGTGGTACTGAGAAGAAAAGAAAAGAGGAGGAAAGCAGCAGCAAGCTCAATGCTTCCCAGTGCATGAACTCTGGGGAAGACTTGCTGAGACACGCCATCCTGCACTCCGTGGGCTCTGCAGCCCCTCAGAAGCTCCAGCAAGAGAGAGGAGGAGGAGAACTTTCAGCTCTGGCATGTGGGAGTGGGTCAGCAGCTCTGCCTTTGGCCACGAATGCTGTTTATGTCCAAGCAGTTCCCCACTGCCCAGTGGGTGCCGTGCCTAGCTTGGACGTGCCGCTGTGTGCTGAGCTGGGTGAGTTCAGCCTGTTCTTTCCCCAGGAAGTCACTTCAGTGATGAAACCGAGCTGCTTCTGCCAGCAGTGATAATTCGGTGATTTTTGGCCCCGGCAAGATAAACTTCTGTTTCCCAGAAGGAGCAGTTAAAGGCTGATTGGATTGGTTCTGCTGAAGTGCTGGGGAAATTTCTGCCCCTCTTTGCAAACCAGGATTGCAAACGAGCAGAGGTAGGAGACAGAAATACAGCTCTTGCCCCCGCCCCCAAGCACTTGGTTCTCGATGCTCTTGACCTCCAGTGAGCAGACCCGTGCTTGCCTGTGCCTGACATCACTGCTCCTTCCTCGAGTCTTTGGCAACTCCCTCTGCCAGCTTTTGACTTCTGCTGGTGGCTTAGGAGCAGCCTTATCTCACAGGAGCCTCCCCACAGGTGCTCTCTGAGAACCTGCAGTTGTATCTTGTTCACAGAACCACAGAAACACAGAATAGGAGGGGCTGGAAGGGACCTCTGAAAATCGTGCAGTCCCAGCCCCTGCCAGAGCAGGGTCAGCCAGGGCAGGGCACACAGAGCACAGCCAGGGGCGTTGGAAAGGCTCCAGAGCAGGAGACTCCACAGCCTCTCTGGGCAGCCTGCTCCAGGGCTCAGCACCCTCACAGTCAAGAAGTTGCTCCTCCTGTTCTGAGCTTCCTCTGTTCAAGTCTGTGCCCATGGCCTCCTGTCCTGTCCCAGGGCACCACTGAGCAGAGCCTGGCCCCATCTCCCTGCCCCCCAGCCCTCAGGTATCTGTAGGCATTGATCAGATCCCCCTCAGCCTCCTCTTCCCCAGGCTAAGCAGCCCCAGCTCTCTCAGCCTCTCCTCAGCTGAGAGCTGTTGCAGTGCCTCAGCAGCTCCCTGGCCCGTGCTGGACTCTCTCCTGTAGTTCTTTGTCCTTCTGCAGCTGGGGAGCCCAGAACTGAAATGGTTCTGTGGGATGCATAAAGCAAGATGACAAACCTTGTATGTAGGAAACAGCCCTGGATTCCTCCAGTACTTCCCAGTACCTTTACTTTCATTTGGTTGCATTATTTGGCCTCTCAGCTGTCATTAACCAACAGGAAATTCTGTTTTCACTGAAAGCAATCTCAAAGTTGCCATAATGTGCTTAGAAGGCATCTGTGAAACACAGCAAGCTGATAACTTCTGTTCTCACAGGTACAGATGAAGAAAGAAACCTCTCCCTTAGCTGTTTTTCTGTCATTTGGACTTCCCCATAGGATCACAGAACGTCAGGAGTTGAGCCAGCACTGGTCCCTGGCAGCCCAGAGCCAGCTGAGTGCTGAGCTGCAGCCAGAGCAGGGAGAGCAGCAGCACAGGGAGGGGATTCTGCCCCTCTGCTCTGCTCAGCCCCCACCTGCAGCTCTGGGCCCCAGCACAAGAAGGACCTGGAGCTGCTGGAGAGGCTCCAGAGGAGGCCACCGAGATGAGCAGAGGCTGCAGAACCTCCCCTGTGGGGCCAGGCTGGGAGAGCTGGGGCTGTGCAGCCTGGAGAAGAGAAGGCTCCAGGTAGACCTCAGAGCAGCCTGCCAGGAGCTGAAGGGCTCCAGGAGAGCTGGGGAGGGACTTGGGACAAGGGCTGGGAGTGCCAGGCTGAGGAACAATGGCTTTGAGCTGGGAGAGGGGAGACTGAGCCTGGAGATGAGGAAGAAATTGTTGAGAGTGAGGCTGGGAAGACTCTGGCACAGGCTGCCCGGGGAGGCTGTGGCTGCCTCCTGCCTGGAGGTGTTGAAGGCCAGGCTGGGTGAGGCCTTGAGCAGCCTGTGCAGGGGGGCTGGGACTGGATGAGCCTTCCAAGCCAACCCATTCTGTGGCTCTGTTGCTTCCCAAGCAGGTTTGCTCTGACCCAGCTCCCCAGGGAGCAGCTGGCTGGCAGGGAGATGTCTCTCTGCTGTGGGTCCAGCTGCCAGGTGCATTGTGATCTGGATGGGCTGAGGGCATCCAAAGGCATTTCTGCCCTGCCCCACACCACACTGTCTAGTGGAGCTCCCAGGTTCATGTGTTGTGGTGCCATGAACAGCACCCACAGAAAGTGTTGCTGTGAGCCAGAGGGCCTCTTGACATGGATGTAAGAGACGAATTTCAGCCCCAAAGCTGGCACTGGGCTGCCAGAGGGGGTAGGGGTGGGAGCATGTTTGCTGGTTGGGTTTGCTGGTGGTGTTTTTGCACAGCAGGAAGAAGACAGTGCCTGGCTGCTGCTCTGCTGGGGGAGGATGCCCGACCTCTGCTGACTGTTTGCTGTGCTCAACAGCCACAGGCAGAAAACCTGGAAGTAGGGGAAAATTGGGTTTATGTTTGATGTTCTCAGACTGAAACCAGGGAGCCCATGGTGGACAGTGCTGTAGGTTTTAATATGAGCCAAGGCAGATCCCCAAGGGAGCTGTGACTCATCTGCACCCTATGGGGCCATCCTCTTGTGCTGGGCAGTGCCCTCTTTTCTCCTCTCCTCCAGCCCCTTCTCCTCTCCTGCAGCTGCCCACAACCACCCCCAGTGCTTTCCCCTTTCCCATGTCCACTCCTCCACCCAGGGCAGGCAGGGTGGGCACCAGGCTGGACAGGAGATCTTATCCCAACAGAGATGGTGATGACCTCTGCCTGCTGCTACCTGCAGTCCCAGCAGGGAGACCTCATTGCTCTCTCCAACTCCCTGCAGGGAGGTTGTAGCCAGGTGGGGGTTGGTCTCTTCTCCCAGTCACCCAGCACCAGAACAAGAGGACACAGTCTCAAGCTGCGCCAGGGGGAAGTTTGGGCTTAGTCTCAGAAAGAAATTCTTCCCAGCAAGAGAGGTTGGCCATGGGAATGTGCTGCCCAGGGAGGAGGTGGAGTTCCCATCCCTGGAAGTGTTTAAGCAGAGCCTGGCTGAGGCACTCGGTGCCACGGTCTGGCTGATTAGGCAGGGCTGGGTGATTGGTTGGACTTGGGGATCTTGGAGATCTCTTCCAACCCAGCTGATTCTGTGCCTCTGTGACATGGCAGAGTCGGGGTCAGAGTGGCTGAGAGCTGCCAAACAGAGAGGGACCTGGGGGTGCTGATTGACAGCTGCCTAAACATGAGCCTGCAGTGTGCCCAGGTGGCCAAGAAGGCCAATGGCATCCTGGCCTGCATCAAGAACAGTGTGGCCAGCAGGAGCAGGGAGGTCATTGTGCCCTGTGCTCAGCACTGGTTAGGCCGCACCTTGAGTCCTGTGTCCAGTTCTGGGCCCCTCAGTTTAGGAAGGACATGGAGACACTTGAAGGTGTCCAGAGAAGGGCAACAAAGCTGGGGAGAGGCCTTGAGCACAGCCCTGTGAGGAGAGGCTGAGGGAGCTGGGGTTGCTTAGCCTGGAGAAGAGGAGGCTCAGGGGAGACCTTCTTGCTCTCTCCAACTCCCTGCAGGAAGGACACAGTCTCAAGCTGTGCCAGGGGAGGTTTAGGCTGGAGGTGAGGAGAAAGTTCTTCCCAGAGAGAGTCATTTGCCATTGGGATGTGCTGCCCAGGGGGGTGGTGGAGTCACCGTCCCTGGAGGTGTTCCAGAGGGGACTGGATGTGGCACTTGGTGCCATGGTCTAGTCACAGGGTCTGTGGTGACAGGTTGGACTTGTTGATGTTTGACATTTTGTCCAGCCTTGGTGATACTGTGACCCTGTGATGACCATTTGACAGAGTGCTGTGGTGCTGAGGGCAGTGCTGTGGTTCAGCCCCAGACTCGACAGAGTTAGAGAAGGGTTGGACTGGGTGACCTGAAAGGGCTTTTCTGACCAAACAGTTGTGTGATTCTGTGTTGTCAGCGGCTGAATGGCTGTGAAGACCTTTTCTGCTTATCCTGACCATACCTGTCTTTTCTTCAAAACCTGTTTATTGAGAGAAAAATTGGCTTACAATGATCCTCTGCTGTGAGGCCAGGCTGAGGGAGCTGGGGCTCTGCAGCCTGCAGAGGAGAAGGCTCCAGGGGCACCTCAGAGCTGCTGCCAGGACCTGAAGGGATCCTGCAGGAAGCTGCAGAGAGACTTTTGCTGAGGGGGTCTGGAGCCAGCCAAGGGGGAATGGTTTGGAGCTGAGGCAGAGCAGGGTTAGAGTGGAGCTGAGGCAGAAGTTGTTCAGTGTGAGGCTGGGGAGACTCTGGCACAGGCTGCCCAGGGAGGCTGTGGCTGCCTCCTGCCTGGGGGTGTTGAAGGCCAGGCTGGATGAGGCCTTGGGCCTAGGGTGCTGAGAGAGCTGGCAGAGCAGCTGCCAAGCCACTCTCCATCATTTTTCAGCAGTCCTGGCTCACTGGAGAGGTCCCAGAAGACTGGAAGCTGCCAACGTGGTGCCCATCCACAAGCAGGGCCGGTTGGAGGAGCCAGGGAATGCCAGGCCTGTCAGCCTGACCTCAGTGCCAGGCAAGGGGATGGAACAGCTCATCCTGAGTGCATCACACAGCACTTACAGCATGGCCAAGGGCTCAGGCCCAGCCAGCATGGATTCAGGAAGGGCAGGTCCTGCCTGACCAACCTGATCTCCTATGCCCAGGTGACTGCCTGGTGGATGTGGGGCAGGCTGTGGATGTGGTCTGCCTGGACCTCAGCAAGGCCTTTGACACCGTCCCCCACAGCAAACTCCTGGCCAAGCTGGCAGCCCCTGGCTTGGACAGCAGCACTCTGAGCTGGGTTAGGAACTGGCTGGAGGCCGAGCCCAGAGAGTGGTGGTGAATGGTGCCACAGCCAGCTGGCAGCCAGGCACCAGTGGTGTGCCCCAGGGAGCAGTGCTGGGCCCCATGCTCTTCAACATCTTTATTGATGATCTGGTTGAGGGCATTGAGTCCATCAGCAGTACCTTTGCAGATGACAGCAAGCTGGGGGCAGGAGTTGATCTGCTGGGGGGCAGAGAGGCTCTGCAGAGGGACCTCGACAGGCTGGACAGATGGGCAGAGTCCAGGGCAGGAGATTGAACACATCCAAGTGCCAGGAGCTGCACATTGGCCACAGCAACCCCAGGCAGTGCTACAGGCTGGGGTCAGAGTGGCTGAGAGCAGCCAGGGCAGAGAGGGACCTGGGGGTGCTGGTTGATGGTAGGCTGAACATGAGCCTGCAGTGTGCCCAGGCAGCCAAGAGGTCATTCTGCCCCCCACCTTGAGTCCTGTGTCCAGTTCTGGGCCCCTCAGTTTAGGAAGGAGGTTGAGCTTCTGGAAGGTGTCCAGAGAAGGGCAACAAAGCTGGGGAGGGGTCTGGAGCACAGCCCTGTGAGGAGAGGCTGAGGGAGCTGGGGTTGCTTAGCCTGGAGAAGAAGAGACTCAGGGGGTGACCTTCTTGCTCTCTACAACTCCCTGAAGGGAGGTTGTAGGCAGGCAGAGTTTGGACTCTTCTCCCAGGCAACCAGCACCAGAACAAGAGGACACAGTCTCAGGCTGCGCCAGGGGAGGTTTAGGCTGGATGTTAGGAGGAAGTTCTATACAGAGAGAGTGATTGCCCATTGGAATGTGCTGCCTGGGGAGGTGGTGGAGTCACCATCATTGGAGGTGTTCAGGAGGAGACTTGCTGGGGTGCTGGGTGCCATGATCTAGTTGTTTGGGTGGGTTGGATTGGTTGATAGGTTGGACGTGATGATCTTGAAGGTCTCTTCCAACCTGGTGCAGTGCATTGTATTGTATTATTCTCAGAAGAAGGCAACTGCTCAAGCCTCAGGGTTATAGCTGGATTAGAAGTGTGTTGTGAAGCCCCTCCCCAGTCAGATGGGGAGGAATTTAGGAGCCTGGAGCTAACTTGCAGTCACAAGAGTGCAGATTGCTGCACCAATGAATTTGAGGAATGTCTTCTACAAAAGCTGGCAACCTGCTGAGATCCTTTCAGTAAAATAAATATTTATCTTCTCCACAGTCTGGAGAAGAGAAGGCTCCAGACAGACCTCAGAGCTGCCTGCTAGCACCTGCAGGGGCTCCAAGCAGGCTGCAGAGGGACTGTTCCCAAAGGCCTGCAGGGACAGCCCCAGGGGCAATGGTTTGAAAGGAGAGCAGAGCAGATGGAGATTGGATGTGAGGAACAAGTTCTGCCCCAGGAGGCTGCTGGAACCCTGCAGCAGGCTGCCCAGGGAGGTGGTTGAGGCTCCATGCCTGGAGCTATTCCAGGTGAGGCTGGAGAGGGCTCTGGGCAGCCTGCTCCAGTGGAGGAGGTCCCTGCTGAGTGCAGGGGGGTGAGCTTTGGAGGGCCCTGCCAACCCAAACCATTCTTTGATTCTTCCTCCTGCATCTGGAATCCAGTAAGTGCCAGTTGATGAGGATGTTGATGAGGGATGTGGTAGGATCCTTCTTGTCGTTACTCAAGCCTGTATAAACGTTTTCCCCTGCTCTAGTTCTTTCCACTGTTACTCAGATGTACAAAGTCAGCTCTTAGCAATGCAGGGCAAGCCCCAGCTGTGGAGCCCAGCAGCAGTGAAAGCTGGAGAAGGGAGCAGGGAGGAAATAGCCTGGTGGGGGCTGGGGCTGAATCCTACGCCCGCAGGAGGTTGGCATTTCTCAAGCGTGGCACTTCAGTCGGTAGGTGTTAGCCCACAGCCGGTCTGCAACACGCCCAAGCAGGCTCTGAACAGGTTGAGAGCTGCCTGCAAGGTGAATCTGGGGCCTTTCTAGGTCTTTCCTACCAGTAACTGAGCTGCTCCTGTGCTGCCTGGGTTTATTCTGGGAGCTGACAGTGCCCCCCAGAGTGGGAAATGCAGCAGGAGAAGGGGATTGTGGTAATGAAGGACCAAGATTTCTCCCCACTTTGCATGTGGGCATAACCTTTACCACCGCAGTGTGACCACCTGCCCCACTGAGGGTAAGCTGCTGCACAGCCTGGCAGGGGCTAGGAGGGGCTGGTGGAGCTTTCCAGAGCTCTGGTTTGCAGCATCCTTGTGGCCTGAAATTGCACAGCAGGGAGCTGAGGAACTGACACCAGACAAGGGGGTGCCTGAGGACACAAACTGCATCCATCTAGGCAAACCATGGGCGCTGCACACTGGTAACTGTCAGCTGCAGGAGTCCTTGGGACAGGAGGCTTGTGGGATGCTATGAGCTCTGCACACTCAGCAGCTGCTGAGGGGGGATCTCAGGCAGTTTGCTCACAGGGTTTTGCAGCAGTGTCTCTGCAAGGACAGACTCAAGGGGCAGTGGATGGAAACTGCAGCACAGGAGGTTCCACCTCAACATGAGGAGGAACTTCTGCACTGTGAGGCTCACAGAGCCCTGGAGCAGGCTGCCCAGAGAGGTTGTGGAGTCTCCTTCTCTGGAGCCCTGTCTGGATGTGTTCCTGTGCCCTGTGCTGCATTCTCTGCTCCCTGCTCTGGCAGGGGGTTGGGCTGGAAGCTCTCCAGAGGTCCCTTCCAACCCCTGACATCCTGTGAGCCTGTGATGCTGTGACTCAACACAACATTGCATTGCAGCTCATCAGTAGTGCCTCAGGTCCTCTGCTCCCTGGGCTGCACATTGTCCATACCATCAGGTTTTTGGCTCTGGCAGTGTATTCAGCTTTACCCAGCGGGTCCCAGCTCTGTTGACCTATGCCAAAGCTGTATCTCCTGCAGGCTACTGTGCCCTAAGGCAAAATGCCTTGGCTGCTGCAAATGCTGCTCTCTGAGCTTCTCCTAAAGGGCAAACCCAATGTAGCTCCTATTGCAAGGTATCATGAAGAAATAGCATGGGAATGGCCCACCCAGGGCTCTGGCTCTGGAGATCTACTGTAGATGTTTGAGCAACCTTACACTCAGGTCTGGTTACAGGAATCATAGGGCCATAGAATGGGTTGGGTTGGAAGGGATCTTCACAATCATCCAGCTCCAGCCCCCTGCCATGGGCAGGGACCCCTCCCACCAGCACAGGCTGCTCAGGGCCTCATCCAGCCTGGTCCTGAACACCTCCAGGCAGGAGGCAGCCACAGCCTCCCTGGGCAGCCTGTGCCAGAGTCTCCCCAGCCTCACTCTCAACAATTCCTTTCCTCCTCTCCAGTCTCAGTCTCCCTTCTCCCAGCTCAAAGCCATTGTTCCTCAGCCTGGCACTCCCAGCCCTTGTCCCAAGTCCCTCCCCAGCTCTCCTGGAGCCCTTCAGCTCCTGGCAGGCTGCTCTGAGGTCTGCCTGGAGCCTACTCTTCTCCAGGCTGCACAGCCCCAACTCTCCCAGCCTGGCCCCACAGGGGAGGTTCTGCAGCCCTTTGATCATCTTGGTGGCCTCCTCTGGAGCCTCTCCAGCAGCTCCAGGTCCTTCTTGTGCTGGGCCCCAGAGCTGAGGGGAGTGCTGCAGGTGGCAGTGCTGCAGGTGGCAGTGCTGCAGGTGAACTTCTTTGTCAGTACTATGAATTGTTGATACACTATCTTGCAAACCCTTCTGCCCCCAACATCCCAGGGCCACCTCTGGCCAGACTCACTCTGTTCCCCTACCAGAGTGACAGAGGACACTTACAAAGCAGTGCTCTGCCTTTCCAGGCACAGCTGAGCTGCATTATCCTGTGTGACCTTTGCTGGATTCTGTGCTCCTGCTCTGGCAGGGGATTGGACTGTAAGATCCAACTGGAATGTGCTGCCCGTGGAGGTGGTGGAGTCACCATCACTGGAGGTGTTCAGGAGGAGACTTGATGGGGTGCTTGGTGCCATGGGTTAGTTGTTTTGGTGGGTTGGATTGGTTGATAGGTTGGACATGATGATCTTGAAGGTCTCTTCCAACCTGGTGTATTGTATTGTATTGTGTTGTATTGTATTGTGTTGTGTTGTATTGTATTGTGTTGTATTGTGTTGTATTGTGTTGTATTGTACTGTATTGTACTGTGTTGTGTTGTGTTGTGTTGTGTTGTGTTGTATCTCCAGAGGTCCCTTCCAACCCCTAACTTCCTCTGATCCTGTGAGGCTGTGTGTGTTGTGTCCTGGGTCTCCTCAGCAGCCCACAGCCCTGCAGCAGCTGGAGGAAGGTGTCTTCTATGGCAGTGCTCCAAGGGGAGCAGCTCCTGGCTCTGCCCTGGATTAACTGTTCCTCTGCTTTGCTTTTCACTGTTACCTAACCCACCATGTGCCTGCTGCTGGGGATGAGCAGGGATTTCAACACTGCCCTTGTTTTCCCTAACCGGCTTGCCAGTTGCAGGACCAGCCTGTGTAAGAGCATCCACCACCCAAATCACACTGGTGAGACCTAGCTTCCTCCTGATTGCACCAATCCTGACTGGTGCTGGGGTAGACCAACTTACCTGGTGAGCATCCTGCCAGCAGTTCCTCCTTCGGCACTGGAGTTTGTAGCTGAGGTCCTCCAGCATCATCCCCGGGATCTGCTCTCTCAGTGAACCAGCTCCATCCCACCAGTGTCGCTTCTGCCTGCAAGCGCTCGGGGCAGAATGTTCCCATCTGGTTTGTGCCTGTGTGACAGCAGCACTCAGCTGATCAGGAGCCTTAGTCAAAACACATTTCGTGGCAAATAACACTGGAGTGAAGCTATTCCTTGAGGGCTGAGGAGCTTTGAAGACCAAAAATGGATGTTTGTTTTTCTTTTTTATCCCCCACAAATGAAGTGGTGCAGCTGCCACCTGCCTGCAGGGACTGCTGCCCCAGAGCTGGGATGCTGCTGAGTGCCAGCTCAGGAGGCTCAGAGCTGCAGCAGGCACCACAGTGCAGATGGTACAAACTGGGAGACCTCTGAGACCAGCCAGGGCTGTGGTGGGTTGCACAAACGTTAAATTGCCAGAGTGGCTCAGCTGGGAGCAAACCAGGCTGCATCTACAAGCAAAACTACAACCTGCAATGGCATGCAATGAATGTGTGCAAGATACGTGCCAAGGGAGAGAGAAGAGCAGAGGGTTGCTTGCTAGTGCCTGGCCACAACAAAGCAATGCAGCCAAGGCCAGGAAAGCCAGGAGAAGCCCAGCCAGAGCAGAGGAAAAAGAAAGCTTGTTTGCCTCTCTAAGTTTCCTGGCAGCTATCTGTCCAGTGGGCTGCTTAGACCTCATTGTGATTTTCCTTTTTACACCCAACAGTGATTGATTTGCATTCTATTCCTTCCTATTCAAGGTCTGTGGGAAGTTTTCCAGGCACATCCTGAAGCTACCACACAGGACCTGCAAGCTTTTTTCCCTTCTGCTCCCCGCCTGGCCCAGCCCTTAGAGCCCATAACTGGTGGCCGAGGGTTTACTGCCACCCTGTCCCTGGTCTGCAGCAATGAACCCCACAACTCCAGAGGGTTCTGAAGCAGGCATCTTTATGACAGTGCTGGGTACAGGGGGGGATCTTTCCACCAAACCCCTGCCCCCTGTGGCAGGTCACGCAGCTGTTTATGTGATAAAGACCGACACAGCCTTTAGTGCTCTGAGACCAGGCACAGATAGGGTGAACTCACCAACATCGGTGTCCTCCCGCGCTCCGCCCCCGTTCCGCCCTCCGGTGCTCGTTTGGGAGGAAGTGAAGGCTTCCTCACGGTGTGTTTTCCACCTTTGGTGCAATGACTTGTTTTCAGCGTGTCCCAGTTCCTCTTATCCCATTGTCTGCCCTTTTTTTGGTTTTTGAGGTTGTTGTCAAGAGGATGCAAACCTTGACCCCGACGGTTAAACGTTTAACTATTTGCCAGGGGGACCCCTTTGATGGAGAACCTGTGTCCGGTCTTGTGCTGCCCAGTGCACCCCGATTGCCCCCTCTGATCGAGGGGGCTCTGCTATAGGGTTAGAAAATGAGAGGTCCCTTCTCCAATATAGGCTTTGATGTTCTTCACCAATTGAGTCGTTCACCATTGGAATGTGCTGCCCGGAGTCACCATCCCTGGAGGTGTTCAAGAGGGGATTGGACGTGGCACGTGGTGCCATGGTCTAGTCATGGGGTCTGTGGTGACAGGTTGGACTCGATGATCTTTGAGGTCTCTTCCAACCTTGGTGATACTGTGATACTGTTTCTCCATCATCATCCCCAGGCTGGGATCCCCGGGCCCCTGGCAGCCTCGCCGCACTGGAACCCACCAGCGGTTGGCTGGAAGCGGTGCACTGCCACAGGGCGCTTGCAGTTCACACTGATCGGGCTGGGAGTACGGATCAGATTGCCTCGTGTGGCAGGCAGCCCCCGACCCCCCCCCCCAACCCCCTGCGCCAGGGCTGGTGCGGAGCCAGCTGCTGCTCACCCTGCAATGTGCTCACCCTGTGCTATGCTCACCCTGCGCTGTGCTCACCCTGCGCTGTGCTCACCCGCAGGTGTGCTCACCCTGAGGTGTGCTCATCCTATGCTGTGCTCACCCTGTGCTATGCTAACCCTGTGCTATGCTCACCCTGAGATGTGCTCACCTGTAGGTGTGCCCACCCTGAGATGTGCCCACCCTGAGATGTGCCCACCCTGAGATGTGCTCAGCCTGCGCTGTGCTCACCCTGCGCTGTGCTCACCCTGCACTGTGCTCACCCTGAGGTGTCCTCACCCTGCGCTGTGCTCACCCTGAGGTGTCCTCACCCTGAGGTGTCCTCACCCTGCGCTGTGCTCCCCCTGCGCTGTGCTCCCCCTGCGCTGTGCTCCCCTGCGCTGTGCTCCCCCTGCGCTGTGCTCCCCCTGCGCTGTGCTCACCCTGAGGTGTCCTCACCCTGAGGTGTCCTCACCCTGCGCTGTGCTCCCCCTGCGCTGTGCTCCCCCTGCACTGTGCTCACCCTGAGGTGTCCTCACGCTGCGCTGTGCTCAGCCTGAGATGTGCACACACTGTGCTATGATCACCCTGCGCTGTGCTCACCCTGTGCTGTGCTGACCCTGAGCTGTGCTCACCCTGTGCTGTGCTGACCCTGAGCTGTGCTGACCCTGAGGTGTCCTCACCCTGCGCTGTGCTCACCCTGCGCTGTGCTCACGCTGCGCTTTGCTCACCCTGAGATGTGCTCACCCTGCGCTGTGCTCCCCCTGCGCTGTGCGCCCCCTGCGCTGTGCTCATCCTGAGGTGTCCTCACCCTGCGCTGTCCTCACCCTGCGCTGTGCTCACCTTGCGCTGTGCTCCCCTGCGCTGTGCTCCCCCTGCGCTGTGCTCCCCCTGCGCTGTGCTCAGCCTGAGGTGTGCACACGCTGTGCTATGCTCAGCCTGCGCTGTGCTCACCCTGCGCTGTGCTGACCCTGATCTGTGCTCACCCTGCGCTATGCTCAGCCTGCGCTGTGCTCAGCCTGCGCTGTGCTCACCCTGCGCTGTGCTCAGCCTGAGGTGTGCTCACCCTGTGCATGCTCACCCTGAGTTGTGCTCACCCTGCGCTGTGCTCACCCTGCGCTGTGCTCCCCCTGAGGTGTGCTCCCCCTGCGCTGTGCTCCCCCTGCGCTGTGCTCCCCCTGAGATGTGCTCCCCCTGTGATGTGCTCCCCCTGAGATGTGCTCACCCAGAGATGTGCTCACCCAGAGATGTCCTCACCCAGAGATGTGCTCACCCTGCGATGTGCTCACCCTGTGCTGTGCTCACCCTGCGCTGTGCTCACCCTGCGATGTGCTCACCCTGCACTGTGCTCATCCTGTGCTGTGCTCATCCTGCGATGTGCTCACCCTGCGATGTGCTCACCCTGTGCTGTGCTCACCCTGTGCTGTGCTCACCCTGTGCTGTTCTCATCCTGCTGGTTGGGAGAGGATGAGTATCCAGATGCCTGCGGCGGGCAGTCGGCAGCGCTCCTCATCCCCGCGCTGCTGCCTCCTGTGCCTCGCACGCACAAACCGCTCTCGGGGCTGGCTCTGCAGAGGCGGCTGCTCGAAACTTGCTCTACCCCGGCAGGGCGCTCCGCGGGACGGCTCTCTCGCGTCTGCGGCGTTTCTTGCTTTCTTTTTGTTTTTCATTTTCTTGTTTCTTTCTTTTTTCTTCCCCCCCCGCTCAAGACAGCCGCCGGGGAACATTTGCGTCTGGCACAGCTACCTGGCTCCGAGGTGAAGCACAACTCCTTCTGGTAAGCTCCGAGGAGAAGCACAACTCCTTCTGGTAACTCCCGAGGAAAAGCTCAGCTCCTTGTGATAAGCCCTGACCGGAGTTCAGTCTCCGCAACTCTCTCTGCTGTCCTTAAGCTAAAGGGAGGAGGGGGGTGGAAGAATTTGCCTGCTCCATGTCATGGTTTGGTTTTGTTGTGTATGCCCTTGACAGTCCACGTGGCTCAGGTGTAAAGCAGTCAGGATCTCTCCATTCCAGCATTTCCATGGAAACTTGACTTTTCCAGCTCTCTCTTTTTTCCCCTCACTGGTATGGATGTTTGAGTTCTGGAAATAACATGGGGTGCATCTGCTCAGAGCTGGAGCTGGTGGCTGAATTGCAGATCTGCATGTGGATGAGTGTGTGTGTGTGTGTGTGTGTGTTTACACCACTGTTGCTTGAACACGTCCCATCTCTTGCCAGCCACGCTCTGGCTGCTCTGGGTAACCCTGAGGGATGTAAAACAGCCTTAGCCTTGGGGGCAGGTGGCTTTCCTGGAGCTTGAGGCACTCTTGGAGGGGATGGCAATGCTGGCCTGCTCTCCTGGCCCATATGCTTCCCATCTGGTGGCCAGGGATCACCAATGCAAACAGCAGCCCAAGGCTTTCACAGGACCGTGAAATGTTGGCAGGTCCTTGAAGGGGCCTCTGGGGATCATCCAGTCCAACCCTGCTGCTGGAGCAGGGCCACCTACAGCAGGTCGCTCGGGACCACAATGTCCAGGTGGGGTTGGAAGCTCTCCAGAGAAGGAGGCTCCGCAACCTCTCTGGGCAGCCTGCTCCAGTTTTTCCCTCACTGGAAGATGTCCCTTGCAGAGCAGTATCTGCTTCCTCACTGTGCTCATTCCTCATTTCAGAGTCTTCTCGTTGGTTTTGCTTTCACAGGGAGATTTAAACAGCTGTCAGTAGAATGAGCAGAATTTGTGCTTGTGCTGAATCAGCATTGGGCTGTGGTCAGCAGATACCTTGGAGGGACTCTTGCAGCTGAAAAGAACAAGGGCAGTTGGCAGTCCTGGGGGAGAGGCTTTCTCTTTTTCTGTTAAATAAGTAAATCAAAGGAGAAGGGATTTCTCCTCCTCCCTTCAAGCATCAGGCCAAACTTCGTTACCTCAGCAGAACACTCCCCGCAGCACCTTTCAATGCCACTAAGGAGTTTACCGGAGACACTGGCTTGTTCAAATCTTCCCATGAAGGAAAACATGAAGAGAAGACTCTGAAAGGAGGAGTGAGCACAGTGAGGAAGGAGACATTGCCCTGCTCCACTTACAGACAGGGAAGAACTGGAGGCTGTGGAGTCTCCTTCTCTGGAGAGCTTCCAATCCCCCCTGGCCACTGTGACCCTGGGCAAGCTGCTGTGGGTGCCCTGCTGGAGCAGGGAGGGGTTGGACTGGATGCTCTGATGCTCTCCAGAAGTCCCTTCCAATATTCTATGGTTCAGCCTTGAGCTGCTGTTTGCATTGGTGATCCCTGGCTGCTGGCTGGGAAGCAGAAGGGCCAGGAGAGCAGCCCAGAATTGCTACCCCCCCCCAGCCAGTGCCTCAAGCTCGAGGGTGACCACCTGCCCCCAAGGCAAAGGCTGTTTGATATCCCCCAGGGTTGCAGCTCAGGGTTCAGGGACCAGCCTGTGATACTGACCTGGACCTTGCTCTGTCTCCTGTGTCTGCCAGCTGCCTGGCTTATGGCTGACCCTGTGCTCATCCCTCTGGATCTGCCTGCCAGATCCTGCTCATAGCAGCAGAGCCTCTATCTGCAGAGCACCTGCAGGACTCACTGGCTGCAGTGTGCTGGGGGAAAGGCCACTCCTGCCAGCCAGCCCCCTGGGGCTGCCTGGCTGTCCTGGGATGTGCCTGCCCAGACCCAACAGGGATGGCAGCTGAGCACTAGCAGCTGGCAGGTCCTGCCCTGGCCTGGAGATGAATGCAGGAGGCAAAAAAGAAAGTGAGAGCAGGAAGTGCCAACTGCCTCAGCATTCCAGGACAGGGCATTCAGCTGTACAGAAATTCTGCCCTTTACTCTTGTTACTCCCCCTGTGCAGTGATGACAGCAGAAGGACCTCTGCCAGCACTTCTGCAGACTCTCCAGTCCAAGGCACTGGGTAGAGTTTAAAGGAGAAGGGAAAGGGAAGCTTCCCTTTGCTTGTTCCAGCGGCTCCAGGCCTGGGGAAGAAAACTGAGTTTGAAGAAATGCTGCAGAGCCATCAGGTTCCTCTTGTTTTGAGATGACCTGAAAGCTGAGGTGCAGCACTGGCTGCCTTCTCTGCTGGTGCTGGTGCTGGGCAGAGGCATTGTCTTTGCACATCAGACATGCAGCTTTGTCCACCACATTTCCTTCCTGATCCATACAGTATCACAGTATCGCCAAGGTTGGAAGAGACCTCGAAGCCAGCCTTGCTTTGCCACTCCCTGGGAGGGCACCTGGAAATGTCTCTGCTTTCCTAGAATGGCTCAGGTTGGAAGGGACCTCAGGGATCATGTACTCCAACCCCCTGCCAGGGACGGCTCTCAACTAGACTTGGCTGCCCAAGTCTTCATCCAATCTGACCTTGAACACCCCCAGGCAGGAGGCAGCCACAGCCTCCCTGGGCAGCCTGTGCCAGAGTCTCCCCAGCCTCACCCTGAAGAACTTCTTCCCCAGCTCCACTCTAACCCTGCTCTGCCTCAGCTCCAAACCATTCCTCCTTGGCCTGGCTCCAGACCCCCTCAGCAGCAGGATGAGATGTTCCACCTCCTGTCCTCAGGGTTTAGCACTGGGAGCCTGGCTGCCCTCTGTCACATCGCTCTGGTGGCCAAGCTGCTTTCCTGCAAGTGCAGCAGGGCCTCAGCAGGGTGCTCAGGGCTCAGCATGTCGGGTGCTCAGCATGTCGGCAGCCAGCCTGGCAGCTGGCTCTGCCCACTCCAGGAGCTGCAACCCCAGCTGGGTTCAAAGTTGCACAAAGATTAAGGCCTGGGCCATGTCAGGTGAAGTCCTTCTTGCAGCGCCCCGAGGGATGTGGTGGGAAGGGTTCCCTCTTCCCTAAGGCAGCCTCTGGCTGTGGGAGCTGATGGGTTTGGTGGGAAGAAGCAACCAGAGGTTGATTTTGTAACTCCTCATGGGCTGATGGTCACAGCCTGGTGCCCAGGAGGCTGTGCTTGGCTCCTGCCTGCCCTGCAGGTGGGAGCACTTCAGCTTTGGGTGTTTGCAGGTTCTCTGCTCCAGACAGGCTGAGGGCCTGTGAGGTGTCTCACCTCAGTCTGTGAGGTGTCCTTTCTGCCTGTGCTTGTTTGAGCAGAAAGTGGTTCTGAAGCAGCCCTGGGCTTCCCAGCATGGAGCCAGCAGCTCCCACAACCTCTGGGCAGCACAGGTCCAAGCCTGCAGACGGGGTAGAAGAGGAGGAAGTGGGGAAATGACACTTCCCTGGGGACCAGGGATGAACAGATCTCCCCCACACCCCCTGCATGCCCTGGTCCAGTCCGCTGTGGCCACAGGACCCAGCTGCACCCAGTGCATGTGGTGCTGGGCCCAGCCGTGTAGCAGAGCTCTGCACACGTCTGTGGGGTGACTCTTTGTCCCCCCAGCTCCTGCTGGCAGCTAAGAGCCTTCCATGTTGTGGAGAACTCTTAGCCACGTTTGCATTTCTGTCTGGGTGTACCTGTGAGCAGCTGTTGCTCTGCCAGCTTTGTGTCTTCATCTCAGTTCTTCCTGTGATGCCCTGGTGTGATTCACAGCAGAATCTGGCCTCAGGTCTTCCATGTTGGGCTCCTGAGTTAGTTTCCATTAACCCTCCCTGTGCATCCCTGGCTTCTGCAGACCATCTTCACCTCAGGCTGGTTGCCAGACACAGCTGGGGGGTGTTGGTCAGTGCTGCTCAATTCCTTATCTTGCCTTGGAGCTTTCTTCTCCAGCAATTGTGTGTTGAGTGCTGTGTGCCGAGGCCGAGCCAAGTCACCCGGCTGTGGATGCAGAGTCACCACTGTGCCACAAGAAGAATGGAATCATTGTCAGGAGCTCTGCCGGAGCCCCAGCGCCTGCCTGGCTACAGAGCTGGGAGGTGTTAGAGCAACTCAAAGAGCAGATGCAGGTAGGGGAAGAAATGGCTTGAGGAGCAGAAGGTGACTCAGTGCAGGGTGAAGGCAGGAGCCAGCACGTCATGGATGCTTTGGTTAGGGGACACTGCCAGGGAGGGAGACATTCCCCACATGGACAGCGTGTCACCAGCAATGAAAGGAAACCAAGACGAGCAGGGTGAGTGCAGAGTGGTGATCGGATGAGCAAAGGGTGAAGAGCAGGGTGAGTAAGAGGTGGTGAGCTGCAGAGCAAAGGGAGCCTGTGGTGGAGCCAGCTGGAAGGCAGAGTGTGTGGCATTTGGCTTTTGGCTGGATGGACCTTTCTGGGAACAGAATTGGTTAAGCAAGTGAAGATTTCAGTGGCGTTAGCTCCCCAGCATGACACAGGCACAGCCAAGCAGCTCCTGGCCAGGCTTTGAATCACAGAATCAGGGCATGCAAACTTTGATGTTGGAAGAGCCCTTCAAGACCACCCAGCCCAACCCTTCTCTCATTCTGCCAAGGCTGGGGCTAAGCCCTGGCCCTCAACACCACATCCCTGTCTCTTGGGAACACCTCCAGGCCTGGGGAGATTCAGTCACCTCCCTGGGCAGCCTGTGTCAGGCTTGGAGAACCCTTCCAGTGAAGAAGTTTCTTCTAATGTCCAATCTAAACCTACCCTGGGACAACTGAGGCCATTTCCTCTTGTTCTGAGCCTAGGAAACAGAGCCCAACCCCCAGCTCCCTCAGCTGCTCCTCCCCGGCCCTCTTCTCCAGACCCTTCCCCAGCTCTGTTGCCCTTCTCTGGACCTGCTCCAGGAACTCAATGTCCTTCTTGGGATGCAGGACCCCAAACTGAACCCAGGACTCAAGGTGTGGCTTGTACACAAGGTGTACTCAAGGTGTGCTGAGTCCAGGGGCACAATCCCTGCCCTGCTCCTGCTGCCACCCCACTGCTGCTCCAGGCCAGGCTGCTGGTGCCCTCCCTTGCCACCTGGGCACGCCCTGGCTGATGTTCAGCTGCTGGCACCCAGCACCCCCAGGGCTTTCTCTGCTGGGCAGTTTCCCAGTTGTGACCCAAGAGCACCTGGACGTGTTGAATCTCCTCCGACGGGCCTCAGGCGGTGCAAGCTCTCGGCCCCCAGCAGATCACCACTGCCGCCCAGCCTGCTCCCGGCCCCAGCAGATCACC
>CM037644.1:912285-940312 GCA_015227895.2 Colaptes auratus
GCAGAGTGGATGTACTTTTGTCCATGCTTTGCCCCGGAGCTTCTCCTCTCCTCAGGCAGGAGGTTTCTTGCAGCTTGAGCCCAGCTCGATGGTCAGTAAGGGGAAGTCACCTGCCCGTCCCTGCCCTCAGCTCAAGGCCATGAGGTTGTGGCCCAGCATGTGCAGAGCTTTGCCCTGTGTCTCTCCCAGCTTGCTGGGACATTGCTGAGAGCTGCAGCTGCTAAGAGCCAAGCTCTGGGCCCGGGACCTCTGCAGGGCTGTGCGCAGCCGCCAGTGGCTCTGCCACCCACAGGCTCTGCCTCCTCTCAACATTGCTCCCACAGGGCACAGAAGTGACACTTGACACCTCCAGGACCAGCAGGAGGATTGCATTAGTGCTGGCAGGGAGAGAACATGGCATGAGCAGCAGGCATCAGTGCAGTGGTGTAAGGAGAGGGCAAGAAGCCACCTTGCAGCTTGCAGAGGGAGCTGGTGAGGGTGTTGGGAGGTGGCTGGGTGGGCAGGCACCCACTGCTGCTTCCCAGCTGCCCTGGTGCTGCCAGCTGCCTCATGCAGCCCTGCTGGCCAAAATCCCGACTCTGCTCTCCCCCCAGCCCTCATTTGCTCTGAAGTGACCCAGTCTGAGCGCTTGGGAGCTGCCATTCCCCCTGCTGGCAAACATTCCCCAGCTGCTGCCAGCGCTCTGGGGAGTGTGACCCTTCCTGCTGGAGCAGCCTGCACAAGCAAATGTCAGATCCTCATCTTGCATAACTGAAGGCAGAGCCACACATGTGCCAGCGGCAAGGGCCTTTCCCCCATCCTTTGCAGAAAGTCAGAAGGAAGCAGCCAGCACTGTGCATAACCCCCTCAGCCCCAGCAGTCACAGGATGCTCAAGGCAGCAGGGTTTGTCCTGCCCCTTGCTGTGGCTTTGTGCTCCGGAGAGATGGGAAGCAAGGAGCTGCTCAGTGGTCTCCAACCACGCCCAAAGCTTCCCTGGCCTTCTGGGGTTGTTTTCCAAGCAAATGCCCCTGCAGATCAAGCCAGTGGCGTGTCATGGGACTCCTGCTTCCCCGCTTCAGAGCTCCTCTTGGCACCTGTCAAAGACTAAGTGGTCTTCACAGTCTGAGAGCCCTTCCCTGCCCTCCTCTCAAGTTTCCAAAGCTCTGGTCACACTCAGCACGCAGCACTGCTGGCTGCTTTCCTCCTTAGCATAGTGAAAGGCAAATAGGCTCTGAAATCTGCCTTGCAACTGCCTTGGGGGTTCAAAAGGCCCCAGAGCAGGAAGGGTGGCCATGCTCCTTCCACTGGCACCTCACTGGAGCCAGAACCAAGCCCCCAGTGTGATGGGAATGGCTTCACACCTGGCAAGTGGCTGTGCTCCCCTCAGCCTTGCATGGAGGCTGCCAGGGCAGCTAAAGAGGAGAACTGGCAGGTGGCAAAGGGCCTGATGCTGCCCTCTGCTGCTCCACAGCATTCCCTTGACTCCATCTGGGAAGCAAAACCACATCCACTTGAGGCATTGATTCAAACACCCATACTGAAAGCCTTGGAGAGGTGTTTGGAGCAGTTTCCTTCCTAACAGGGAACAGTCATGGAGGAGCTGGAGCAGGACAGAGGAGGGCAACAGAGCTGGGGAAGGGTCTGGAGAGCAGGGCTGGGGAGGAGCAGCTGAGGGAGCTGGGGGGGTTCAGTCTGGGGAAGAGGAGAGGCAGAGGGAGACCTACAGCTCCCTGAAAGGAGGTTGGAGCCAGGTGGGGCTTGGTCCCTTCTGCCTCAAGTTGCCCCAGGGGAGGTTTAGGTTGGGTATCAGAAAAAACCTCTTCACTGGAAGCCTGGGACAGGCTGCCCAGGGGGTGGCTGAATCCCCCCAGGCCTGCAGGTGTTTCCAAGGGGCAGGGATGTGGTGCTGAGGGCCAGGGTTTAGCCCAGCCTTGGCAGAGTGAGAGAAGGGTTGGGCTGGGTGATCTGAAAGTGCTTTTCCAGCTAAAAGCATTCCATGATTCTATGATTCCATCTATTCGCCTCTGAGCTCAGCAGGGCAGGGGCAGCTGGCAGGGCCAGGCAGGGTGAGCAAGCCTGAGGGCAGATGCTGTGGCTGGTCACAGCTCTGCTGGCCCTGTGGGGCCAACAGCCAGAGCCACGTGGGTTGAGATGCTGCATGGTGCTGTGGCTCCCAGATGCTGGGGACAGCCATGCACTGCTGCCACCACTGTGAGGGGCCTGGACAGCCACAAGCAGGATGTCTGCAGCAGGCAGAGTCTCCTGGCCCTTCTCTGGGCACTCTCCAGCCTGTCCACGTCTCTTGTGTCCAGCAGGGAACCTGCAGGCAGTGCTCCAGCTGTGGGCTGAGCAGCACTGAGCAGAGTTGGTCAATGACTTCTTTGTCCCTGCTGGGGATGCCCTTGGTGATGCCACCCAGCCCCTGCTGGCTCTGCTGCTGCAGCTCCCTGCTCACTCCTGCTGAGAGACCCCCAGCTCCCTTTCCACACAGCTGCTCTCCAGCCAGGAGGGTCCCAGCCTGAGCTGTGCTCCTGGGCTCTGTGTCCCCAGCTGAAGGCTGCTGGCCCTTGTCCCTGTGGAGCTTCATAAGGTTCTGGCCTGCCCAAGGCTTCAGCCTGCCCAGGGAGGTTCTGCCTTCTGCAGTGTTGAGCTCCCCACTCACCCTGCTGCTGGCTGCAAACGTCACCAGGCTGCTCTTGCTCCCAACAGGGCCCTTAGGGAGACACCAAAGAGCTCTGGAGCCAAGCCCAAGAGCTCCTCCCTGGGCAGGGGGGTGGGCTGCAGGATCTCCCCAGGTCCTTCCAGCCCCTGACATTCTGTGACTCTGGGGGCCCTGGAGGGCTGTGTCCAGGGCTGCAGTGCTCCTCTTGGGAGGCTGGGAGAGGACCTGGATTATTCCCACTGCTGCTGCTGGGTGTGTGCAGCACCTGGGAGTCTGAGCCTCTGTTCTGGCAGCTTCATGGTGAGCTGGTGGGCAAGCAGTGAAAATGCAGCCAGCAAGGGCAGCAGCACTGGGGTGCACTGGAGCAGATGTCATGCCACAGGGTGGGAATGGTGGGGGGGGGGGGCAGCACTCTGCCCCAGCCAGGGCTGTGTGCACAATGCAAAGCAAGGCTGGCATCAGAAAGGAGCTCAGTGATGCACTGCTTGTGCAGGTAGGGGTTGGCAGAATAGAGTAGAATGGAATGGAATGGAATGAATAGAATAGAATAGAATAGAATAGAATAGATAGAATAGAATAGAATAGAATAGAATTAACCAGGTTGCAAAAAGACCTTTGAGATCACCAAGTCAAACCTATCCCCCAGCACCATCTGATCAACTCAACCATGGCACCAAGTGCCTCATCCAGACTCCTCTTAAACACCTCCAGGGATGGGGACTGCACCACCTCCCTGGGCAGCACATCCCAAGGGCCAATCTCTCTTCCTAGGAAGAATTTCTTCCTCACCTCCAGCCTAAACCTCCCCTGGCACAGCCTGAGACTGTGTCCCCTTGTTCTGCTGCTGGCTGCTTGGGAGAAGAGACCAACCCCCACCTGGCTACAGCCTCCCTTCAGGGAGTTGAGAGAGCAAGAAGGTCACCCCTGAGCCTCCTCTTCTCCAGGCTAAGCAACCCCAGCTCCCTCAGCCTCTCCTCACAGGGCTGTGCTCCAGACCCCTCCCCAGCTTTGTTGCCCTTCTCTGGTCACGTTCCAGCAGCTCAACATCTTTCCTGACCTGAGGGTGAATCAGAACCTTAAAGACATTCACTAAGGGCAAGGGTGGAGTCCTTCATCTGGGGAAGAAGAAACCCCCAGCTTGGGGCTGACCTCGGGAAGAGCAGCTCTGGGGAAAAGGGCCTGGGGGTCCTGGCAGTCAGCAGGATGCCCACAGGGCAGCAAAGGGCCCTGGTGCCCAAGAAAGCCAAAGGCATCCTGGGAGCCATCAAGCAGAGTGTGGCCAGCAGGCTGTGGGAGGATCTCTTGCTCCTCTACTCTGCCCTGGTGAGGCTTCACCTTGAGCACTGTGTCCAGTTCTGGGCTCCCCAGCTGAAGGAGGACAAAGAACTAGAGGAGAGAGTCCAGCACAGGGCCAGGGAGCTGCTGAGGCACTGCAACAGCTCTCAGCTGAGGAGAGGCACAGAAGAAGTGCTGCAGGTGGCTCGGTGAGTCAGGTACAGGCTGCTGTATCTTCAGGGAGAGCTCAGTTAGGCAGGAACTATCTCACACGGAGCCAAAGCCATCCATGTGCTGCCATATCCTGAAGTTCCAAGCCCAGGTGCCCTGGGAAATGATTAATCCCACTTGGCAAACACAGCTCAAGGCCCTTCTCACCAGTGCCCATTGCTGGTGCACAGGAAAGCCAGGGCCCTGCCAGTGCACAGAGCCTTTCAGCTCTGCTCTCTTCCTCCAGCCTCCTTGCAGATGTGCCATGGGAGCACTGCTGTGACACCAGAAGACTGCTGCTGTCACCCCACACCTTGTCCATCTGGAACTCCAAATGGCTGTGCAGAGGCTCTCCGTGCTCTGGGTGACGCTGCTGTGGGGCTGTGCGGTGTCCTTCTCCTCCCACACCACAGGTACAGCCCTCCCTGCCCTTCCCCCCTCTTCCCCCCCTTCCCCCTTGCCCCTCCTGCCCCTCACCCCCCCACCCCTGCCTCCACATCAGCTTCAAGATCAGAATCAGTCACAGAATTGTCAGGGCTGGAAGGGACCTGAAGGATCATCCAGTTCCAACCCCCTGCCCAGGGCAGGGACACCTCTCTGGATCAGAACAAGCCCTGGGGAAATTCTCAGCGTGAGTTTGCTGGGGAACAGAGCCTGGTTTCCACTGCATCTCCTGCACCTAGGCCCTGCTTCAATCATTTCCCATCTGCAATGTGAGACCAGAGAGCCAGGAGGATGCTTAGGGGCTGAGCATCTGCCCTGTGAAGAGAGGCTGAGAGCCCTGGGGCTGTTTAGTCTGGAGAGGAGAAGGCTGAGAGGGATCTGATCGATGGCTATCACTAGCTGAGGGCTGGGGAGCAAGTGGAGGAGGTCAGTCTCTTGGGTGGTGCACAGGAATAAAAGGAACAAGAGGTTCAAGCTTGAGCATAGAAGGTTCCACCTCAACATGAGGAGAAACTTCTTTGGTGTGAGGCTGCTGAGCCCTGGAGCAGGCTGCCCAGAGAGGTTCTGGAGTCTCCTGCTCTGGAGCCTTTCCAGACCCACCTGGATGTGTTCCTCTGCAGACTCCCCTGGGTGACCCTGCTCTGGCAGGGGCTTGGACTGGATGGCTCTGGAGGTCCCTCCCAACCTCTGGTGCTCTGTGGTACTGTGATTCTATCATACAGACGTTTATCACGTGCCTGAATTGCAGGGGAGAAGGGGAAACAAAACCCCTTTGTGGTATTGCTTTACCGAGCTCCTCTGAACTGAGTGAGAAATCCCTGCTGTGCTGTGGCACCCTGAGCTGACAGCCTGGGAGACCCACTCACCCCAGGCCCTGGAGCACCAGGAGGGAGTGATGCTTTCGGGGCCCAGGTCTCTGAGCTTGAGCAGTGTGAGGTCAGCTGTCAGCATGAGCAAAGTCCATTGAGTCCAACCACCCCCTCACGCTCTGGTGGAGTGCAGCACTCAGCCTCTTGAGGAAGTTAAAAGCTTCAGCTGAAGTTTTGCATTCATAGATTCATAGAGACATAGAGTGGGTTGGGTTGGAAGGGACCTCAGAGACCATCCAGCTCCAGCCCCTGCCATGGGCAGGGACCCCTCCCACCAGCACAGGCTGCTCAGGGCCTCATCCAGCCTGGCCTTCAGCACCTCCAGGCAGGAGGCAGCCACAGCCTCCCTGGGCAGCCTGTGCCAGAGTCTCCCCAGCCTCACTCTCAACAATTCCTTCCTCAGCTCCACTCTCAGTCTCCCCTCTCCCAGCTCAAAGCCATTGTTCCTCAGCCTGGCACTCCCAGCCCTTCTCCCAAGTCCCTCCCCAGCTCTCCTGGAGCCCTTCAGGTCCTGGCAGGCTGCTCTGAGGTCTGCCTGGAGCCTTCTCTTCTCCAGGCTGCACAGCCCCAGCTCTCCCAGCCTGGCCCCACAGGGGGAGGTTCTGCAGCCTCTGAGCATCTTCATGATTCCTTTGAGCACCTCTTTGCTGCACCACCCCCAGCAGCCCTCTCTCACAAGCCACATCCTCCAAAGCAGCTTTGCCATCCTCTCCAGAGCTCAGGCAATGTTTCCTCATAAGAACTGTTGTTCACAATTGCAATTGTTCTGAACAAAATAGCATGAAAAAATCTGCATGCTTAGGTCAAGCCTAAGATGGAAACAAATTGCCAGGCACTTGCTCTGACTAACCCTTCCCCTGCCAGCTCAGCCCCAGGCTCCTGACAGGGGCTGGCAGCTTTTTGCTGCTCCGTTTGCATGGCTGTGAGGCTCAGCAGTCATCACAGGATCACAGCTCACAGGATGTCAGGGGTTGGAAGGGACCTCAGGAGAGCTTCCAGCCCAGCCCCCTGCCAGAGCAGGAGCAGAGAATGCAGCACAGGGCACACAGAACACATCCAGACAGGGCTGGGAAGGCTCCAGAGAAGGAGACTCCACAACCTCTCTGGGCAGCCTGGTCCAGGGCTCTGGGAGCCTCACAGTGCAGAAGGTCCTCCTCATGGTGAGGTGGAACCTCCTGTGCTGCAGTTTCCATCCCCTGCCCCTTGGCCTATCCCAGGCTGCAGCTGAGCAGAGCCTAGCCCTGTCCCTTCCTTCCTGGCCCCCAGCCCTCAGCTGTTGATAGCCATTGATCAGATCCCTCTCAGCCTTCTCCTCCCCAGTCTGAACAGCCCCAGGGTTCTCAGCCTCTCTTCATCAGGCAGTCTCCAGTCCCTTCAGCATGCTGGTAGCCACCTGGCAAGCACAGGGGAGTCCATCCCATCTCCCAGCCACCCCACCAGATCTCCTCAGCTGGCCTGGGATGGGAGTTGCACACATGGCAGCTACCACCCCAGGGCTTGCCTTTGGGGCATGGGCCCTGGTGATTTGGAGCTTGTCCTTGCCCCGGCCCTGGTGGGCTCTCAGCCTGAGCTGGCTGGAGGTAGGATCACCTGTTCTGCTTCACCCCACTCCCTTCTGCCTCTTCTGGAGGAGCCATGTATTCATTTTGTAGTAGCTGCAGCCCTTCAAGCACCATTCCTGCAGCCTTGCTCTCCCCTGCACTGCTTCTCCCTTTCCTGGAGCCTTTGCATGTTTATGAAGACCAGGAGGAGAGTGAGATGCCCTCACCTTGCCCCTGCTCCCACCTCTGATGCTCACCACAGCCCAGCTGGAGCACTCTTTGTACAGGCAGAACTGCTCCCCCTCCTCCAGCCAAGCTGGGAAACACATGCCTGACCTAGCAGAGCACAGAGCTCATCCTCTGTGGGAACAGGGGGCTGCTGAATGCCCCTTTGCCCCTGGAGCGAGCCCACCACCCCGCTGGGACCCCAGGCTGCATTGCTGGCACTCAGAGGTGGTGGGAGGGAGAGTGTTTGATCTGTTGCACAGCAAAGCCACACCACAGCTATTGTTCCTCCAAATTATTACAGTCTGTAGCTCCTCACCCCAGCCTCTCCCTAAGCCCACTGCTGTGACATTCTCCTTTGCCATCTAATGCAGCAGTGGTTCCCTCCTGCAGCTTCACAGGCTGGGAGGAAGTGGGATCTGCAGACTGCTGCCTGTGGGGTGCTTCATTTGGGAGAGTGTCCTCAGCAGAAACAAATCCTCCTCCCAGCGTTCCCTGCAGCTTCCCCAGGAGCATGTTGTTGCAAGAAGGGGCTGGTACATAATCAATATGATTAACCAAGTCCAACTTTATTGCCCGGATACACAGCTTATATAGCATCTCAGCTAAATATGCACAAGCGTCACTGTTCTATTGGTCTCTGACTGAAGGCAACATTATAATATCCAGCCCACCTGCAATTAGGTCTGTGTACAATATCAAAGGCTCTGTGTACATTCCAAGAAAACTCCCTTCTCACTAGCTCTTCCTTTCCCATCCAATTATCTTACCTAGCTGTCCCTTTCCCATCCAGCTATCTTGCAAACACACAGCTGCGAGAACAGCTACGAGGCCATAGTGACCTTGCTGCTTCAGCAAGGCAGCTAACTATGAGCAGTAAACAACAAGATGGAGTAAGGCCTACACATTCTGCTCAAGTAGCTGTTCCACAGAGTCATGTCCCTTAGATTTAAGCCATTCTACAACAATTCCCCCTTTTTCTTTTGTACAAGAAAAGCTCGAGATGTTACCTCATTTACACTTCTCATAAGACATCCATATGCAATATCAAAACAAGCAATATCAACAGAACAATACCAATCCAGCGTAAACCTTCTTTAAGCAGACCTAATAACCAAGGAGACATATTTCCAAACCAAGATTGAAACCATTGATCTAAAGGATTTACATTTTTAACAATTGATTGAGTATGATTTTCCAACCAAGCAATCCTTTTATAAATTGATTGACTGTGATCAGACAAATTAAAACAACACATGCCTTCAAAATCCTCACAGCCATGACCATTAGCTAAAAGCAAAAAATCAACAGCAGCTCTATTCTGTAAATATGCATGCCTTAAACTATTTTGATCTAAAAGCAGTTGATCTAAAATTACAGTAGTAACATTAGCCTGTTTAGCTGACCAACAAGATAACTTACTGTGTTTGTAGCTACCAGTGTCCTGCTTTAGTTACACGCTGCAGGCACAGCGCTGTTTTGCTACACTGCTAGCAACTTTTGCACTTATGCTGAGCATGGCCTACCACCATGTCAGGCTCTAAGCCTACACTGCCAGATTGCTCACACTGCTCGTCACCGGCATTGCCACAAATTCCCCTTTTTGTTTTGTGAGCATCTGCTCATGGGAGTTGTTCCATCCCATACAAGATACTCTTGCATACACAGAAGCAAGCAAGTTAAAGCTAAGCTGTACAGCAAAAGCAAAAGTTTCATAACACAGCATGTCTAACAGACTGATGTAACCCATACAAGGCACAATGCTTAAGTTCAGCTAGTTAGAATGTTCTAACAGAGTTGGCATAATACGTGGTCAAAAATAGCAAACATTGTAAAGAACTCAGGTCGTAATAGTTCCGATCTCCACATTTCACTCTACTTATTGACAGAGAAGACCTGATTATGCCTAAACACAATACACACAGAGATTAAGACACAAATGCAATTCTTAGCACTGTCTTTTACAATATGCTTTAGTGGTTTGTTGCATCTTTATTTTCTCTAGGATGGTCAAAAATCATGAATTGTTTAATGGTAGCAAGATTTCTTTAATCTGTAAAGGTAGATCTGGCCAGGCTCTAGCTTCACAGACAGAAAACTTGCAGGCAAACAGCAAGAGCAAAATGGCTTCATTGCTTTACCCAATAGAAAATTACACATAATAATGTGTTTTTGCTCATCCTAGTAATACTGATCTCTTAATGTTCACACAACAGTTTAACAGTCATGACACTCAGTTATAAATCCGATACTTTCTGTTGGCATTTTGGATCATTGTGACAGGCGTTGCGGTCAGTGCTAGGCAGCCCTGCTGACCGTCACCTCATGACAGCCATGCCACGTTTGCACTGTCTTGTGGCGAGAGGGTTGCAGCACTTTGCAAAGTTTATGTTTCTAGGTGTTGACATGAACTAACTATTTCTTGTTGTACCATTAAAAAACTTCTTTGCTATGGGGTGTTCTCTCTTTCCCCCCTTTTTCCCTTTTTTTTTTCCTTTCTTTTTTTTCCCTTTTTTTTTCTTTTTTTTTCTTTTTTTTTTTTCTTTTTGGCATGCATGTGTTTGTTGTAGTCTCCAACCTAAAATGAAAATGCATGTTGCGTTATAATGAATTTTGATTTGCCCTCTAAGTGTATAATATTATAACAAACTGGTGAGATAACATATAAGTTCATATGAACATTTTCTCTAATCACACAACAATCAACCAACCATAATATTCAGTCCAAATTCACAAGGTGCTGTGGTACATTCTTCTGATCGATGCTTTTGATCCCAGATTATCATAACAGTTATTGTGATCGATGTTCAACTTCATGGGAAATGCTGTTTCCTCATAGTCTTGATTGTTCTACACATTAGCTAAGGAATACCTTTTAAAATTAATAGCTATTTACTACAAACCTTAACTATATTACTATTTACTGTGAACCTTAACTATATTACATGGAGCTCCTTTGAAATGCCTAGGCACACAACTAAGAAGGTTCAAACCATAAGAAATCTTACAATGTGAACTCATTACTAAGTCCTTATACCTTGCTACAATTACTATGTACTAAGTACCTGTAAATACCAAATGCTTACTATTCATTATGCTTACTAGGAAAAGTAAACAAAACTCTAAATAACCAAACTCTAAAAGACATTACAATCAGGAATTATGAAATTAGCACTGTTGCTTTAAATCAGAACAGAGCTTTGGTAGACTTGAGTCGTACCAGAAAAGAGACGAGGGGGGGCAAGGTGTGCAGTAGTTGCAATTGTTTCTGCGGTAAGGGTCCTAACAACTTGCAGCCTATCATGCCTGAGCGACCACTGCTCCACCCATACTGGATTAGCTGTTTTCCATTTTAATTTGAGGGTTGGTTGCTGACCAGTAGCCGCCACAGAAAAGGAACAGAAACAAGTTTTGCTCCTAGCTAACTTAAGGTTTCTCAACCCAATAGAGTAACTGGAAGGGTTAACACGTACGGTCTTACAGTGATTGATTTGCCGTCGTAAAAGCTAATTGCACTGGCTCTTTGCTGACCCAGGTTGTTTGAATACATTTAAAACCCTTTAAACCTTTTAAACTCGAGACCATTTCATTTATGACGAGATACAATAGTGATATCAGCTCCTGATAGTCACAATCTGTTCTAATTTTCCCTTAGCCTTCTTATCCTCAAATCCTGTTAAAAGTTTTAGGCACTCAGGACTCAGATGGTATTAGCTGAACAATTTCTGTCCCAACAAGAGTGCTAACAGGAGGGGTAATGCTATAGAGCATAACTTTCTTAGCCCAATCATAATCAGAATCTATTGAACCAGGAATTATAAGGACGCCCACCTCTGCCCTGTCTAGAGGCAGACGATCTGCCAACTAACAGAGCACGGGGTTGGTGACCCAGAGGACCGTGTTGATGGGACTCGACAACAACATGTTGTGGACTCAAGAATGACCTATTGGTAAAATGCTGAGAACCTGTTTAGCTTTCTCGTTAGCATTGTCAAATGCCAGAATAATACCACAGGAGATGCATGTACAGGAAAATCTACAGATTCCCTTCTATATTACTGCATTTCTCACAATACCTTTCTAGCGGCGCAGCGGGACAGTTCCCCGTCCCTCCCACCTCCCGATCCCTTACACTATCGTCCCATCGGAATTCGAGTGTAGCCTCCGTCGTAGTGATGTTTTCTGCTGACAATGTCTGTGGCGCAGGAGGCGGGGGGATGGTGAGGTGACCGCCGTGCTGGCCGCTGCCGGGCCGCCGCCATGGGGGCGGCCGCTGGGGCCGCTGCCGTGGCTGCTGCCGTGGGGGCCACCGCGGGGGCCGCTACAGTCCGTGCTGCCGGTGTCGGTGGTGCGTCGGTCGGTGCCGCCTCGGTCGGAGCCGTCGGTGCCCGTGGGGGCCGTCGGGGCTCGCGGAAGGGGTGCGGTCGTAAGAATGCCGTAACCGCGAGCCTCCAAGCGCCCCATTTTCCTAAGAGGGACTGTGAAACAAAGTTGGCACTGTTTGATTTCTCAGCGTCGGTGTTATCTCTTCCGAATCCCAGCTGTCGTTGGCGATATTAGAAGGAGATGTTGATGAATGGGATCAAACACGCTGAACCACAAGTTTCGCTGCCTTTTATCGCTTCCTCCCTGCTGGGATGGTGGCTGGTGTTTAGCACCTCATCCCACAGCTGGGCTCCAGTTTGTCCCGTGCTTCGGTAGTAAAAGCTTCGGTTGCTCAGGGGATAAAATCATGATTCCGGGCCCACGCTAATAGCCCTTTCAAAATCCCAGTAATCTCAGTAATACCTCTCACGGAGAGGATAGTTAGCCCGTTCAAAATGCCAGAATTGTCAGTAATACCTCTCTCGGAGAGGACAGTTTGGAGGGCATTTAGCACAGCTCTTCTGTTTCGCGGAGTGCTTCACCGTGCCTCTCCCCGGCCGCTTTTGCAGCTTTATGGCAGTTTTGTCACCATCTATGATCAAGTCCCACAGTTTGTTTCCATATTCTCTCCAACACATCAACACTAGACGCATCTTCTGATGACTTGAAAAAACCATTCTCCCTACCAAACTGTAATAAACGTTCAGGATGCTTCTTTAAATCCACATCCTCTACACTGCGTCTCTCAAGGGAACTTAAAAATAAGTTAAGAGCTACTTCGCTTTTCTAAAAAGCTCATCATTATACGTGGCCTGCCTATCCATTTGCTCAGCCTTAATACCTGTGCGCACAGTCCCAATAGCAGTCTGGCTCACCACGTCTTCGGCTCCTCAGGTCGTCCTTATCCTGCGACCTCCGGTACTGCTGTCCCGGGCCGGCTTCTTGCCCACGTCACCGAACGAATCCCTTCGTCCCCGCGGAACGCTGCTACGGACGTTTTCCAAAGCTTTATCCTGTTCGGGCTCCACTTGTTGCAAGAAGGGGCTGGTACATAATCAATATGATTAACCAAGTCCAACTTTATTGCCCGGATACACAGCTTATATAGCATCTCAGCTAAATATGCACAAGCGTCACTATTCTATTGGTCTCTGACTGAAGGCAACATTATAATATCCAGCCCACCTGCAATTAGGTCTGTGTACAATATCAAAGGCTCTGTGTACATTCCAAGAAAACTCCCTTCTCACTAGCTCTTCCTTTCCCATCCAATTATCTTACCTAGCTGTCCCTTTCCCATCCAGTTATCTTGCAAACACACAGCTGCGAGAACAGCTACGAGGCCATAGTGACCTTGCTGCCTCAGCAAGGCAGCTAACTATGAGCAGTAAACAACAAGATGGAGTAAGGCCTACACATTCTGCTCAAGTAGCTGTTCCACAGAGTCATGTCCCTTAGATTTAAGCCATTCTACAACAGCATGTCACAGCTGGGTGTGCATCCCTGCCTGCCACTGGAAGATACTCCCAGGCTCTGCTCTCCTCATGGATTTATTACCAAAATATAATAAAAGGGAAGAATGAGGCAAATCCTCCTGAAGGCATGAAGAAGGTGGCAGAGAAGGCAGTGACCCAGGGACCAGACCTCACCTGCAGGGCTGTGTCCAGCAGTGGGGCCCCAACACAAGAGAGACATGGACCTGGTGGAGCAGGTCCAGAGGAGACAAGAAAGAGGATCAGGCTCTGCTATGGGGACAGGCTGAGAGAGCTGGACTGAGAGAGTTTCAGCCTGGAGAAAGAAGACTCTGGGGAGACCTCAGAGCCCTGCCAGGACCTGCAGGCTCCAAGCAGGCTGCAGAGGGACTGTTCCCAAAGGCCTGCAGGGACAGCCCCAGGGACAAGGGTTTGAAAGGAGAGCAGAGCAGATGGAGATTGGATGTGAGGAACAAGTTCTGCCCCAGGAGGCTGCTGGAACCCTGCAGCAGGCTGCCCAGGGAGGTGGTTGAGGCTCCATGCCTGGAGCTATTCCAGGTGAGGCTGGAGAGGGCTCTGGGCAGCCTGCTCCAGTGGAGGAGGTCCCTGCTGCCTGCAGGGGGCTGGGCTGGATGCCCCTGGGAGGTCCCTTCCAGCCCAGAGCATTCTGTGGTTGTAGGATTCTTTGACTTAAACAGAGAAAGGGTGCAGTGGCAGGGCCAGGAGGCAGGCTCCTAATCACCACGGCCAAAAGTGGCTGAACGTGCAGAAAGGCAGTGGAGAGCCTCACCTCTGGCGCGTGGAGGGCAGTCACTGCTGCTGTGACCAGCGCTGGCTTCGCTGAGTTAATACAGCCGAGTGGACTAACAGCCTTCATCAGGCAGAGCAGGGCTTGGAGGAGGGATGTCTAAGGACAGAGTTCATCCATAGGATGTTTATTAGCATCTGGCAGCATCTAATATTAGCTTGGTAAAAGCCAGCCTGCCTGGGAAAGCACTGTGGGGGAGAGCTGATGGACCTTCAGAGTCAGAGTGGGGTCAGCTTTCTGCTTCTGCAGGGGTTTTGGTCTTTGTTTTTCATTAATCTTCAATCTCCTTGAAAGGAAATGTTAGAAGCAATCTGGGTGATTGCTGCCTGGTTGCATCACATCAATTTCCCTGGCAGCCTCCTGTGAGCTGTTATCCTCTGGTGCTGAACAAAAACGTTTGCAAGGATGCTTGCCCTGACAGCTGGCAAACGGCATCAGTTAAAAGCAAGCACACAAAGAACTTGAGAAGGACTCTCAAGTCCACCCCAGGACTCTGCTTTTGCTGGAAATACCTTGGGAAAGAGTGTCCAAGGTGTGGCATTCACAGGCTGCATCAGGTTGGGAGAGACCCTCCAAGGGCATCTTGTCCAAGCCCTGCAGGCAGCAGGGACAGCTCCAGCCAGAGCAGGCTGCCAGGACACAGCCAGGCTGAGCTTGGATGGCTCCAGGGATGGAGCCTCAAGCACCTCCCTGGGCAGCCTGTGCCAGTGTCTCCCCAGCCTCCCTGTGCAGAGCTTCCTCCTGATGTCCAACCTAACTCTGCCCTGCTCCAGTGCCAAACCCTTGTCCCTTGGCCTATCCCCACAGCCCCTTCTGAGCAGTCCCTCCCCAGCTGCCTGCAGCTCCCCTGCAGATACTGAACTGCTGCTCTGAGGTCTCCTGGAGCCTTTTCTTCTCCAGGCTGAACAGCCACAACTCTCCCAGCCTGTGCCCACGGCAGAGGTTCTGCAGCCTCTGATCATCTTGGAGGCCTCCTCTGGAGCCTGTCCATCAGCTCCAAGTCTCTCTTATGCTGGGGGTCCTGTATCTGGCCCCAGCCCTGCAGGTGAGGTCTCCCCAGAGCAGGGCAGAGGGGCAGGATCCTCTCTCCAGCTCTGGCCACACTGCTTTGGCTGCAGCCCAGGCTGCCCTTGGCCCTCTGTGCTGCCAGTGCCCATTGCTGGCTCCTGCCCAGCTTCTCCCCCACCAGCACCCCCAAGGCCTTCTCTGCAGGGCTGCTCTCAGTCTCACCACCCCCAGCCTGGGTTGGTACCCAGGGTTGCCCTGACCCAGGTGCAGGACCTTGCACTGTGCCTTGGTGAACCTCCTGAGGTTCTCCTCAGCCTCCTCTGCAGCCTGCCCAGGTGCCTCTGGATGCTCTCCTACCCTTCAGTCCTACCAAGCACACCACTCAGCATCATCTCTTTGTGCTTTCTCAGTGGTCCTTGAGAGTCCTCTCTAAGTATCATCCAAAGCTGTTTGTTGGGGGTGGGCAGGAGCAGAGCTGGTGCAGGTTTGCTGAGCACAGGCAGGGCTGGGGCCAGCCAAGGGGTGCCTTTAGCAGCTCACCAAGGGCAGGAGTTTGTCCATGTCTTTGCTGTACATCCACACTCTGCCTAACCCTCTGCTTCCTCTCCAATGCAGTTGCCCCACCACGAGACCTCCAGATCACTGACCCTGGGCTCCTAGGTTGTCTTGATATTGAATGGAAACCTCCTGCCAGTCTGCAAAGCTTCAATGACTGCACAGTCACCTACAAGGTTGAGCACCACAACGCTGGGGACAGGGACTGGAAGGTAAGGGAAAGCACATCCTTGTAACTCATGGAAGGGTTTAGGCTGGAAGGGACCTTCAAGCTCATCCAGCTCCAGCCCCTGCCATGGGCAGGGACCCCTCCCACCAGCACAGGCTGCTCAGGGCCTCATCCAGCCTGGCCTTCAGCACCTCCAGGCAGGAGGCAGCCACAGCCTCCCTGGGCAGCCTGTGCCAGAGTCTCCCCAGCCTCACTCTCAACAATTCCTTCCTCCTCTCCAGGCTCAGTCTCCCCTCTCCCAGCTCAAAGCCATTGTTCCTCAGCCTGGCACTCCCAGCCCTTCTCCCAAGTCCCTCCCCAGCTCTCCTGGAGCCCTTCAGGTCCTGGCAGACTGCTCTGAGGTCTGCCTGGAGCCTTCTCTTCTCCAGGCTGCACAGCCCCAGCTCTCCCAGCCTGGCCCCACAGGGGAGGTTCTGCAGCCTCTGCTCATCTTGGTGGCCTGCTCTGGAGCCTCTCCAGCAGCTCCAGGTCCTTCTTGTGCTGGGCCCCAGAGCTGAGGGGAGTGCTGCAGGTGGCAATGCTGCAGGTGGCAGTGCTGCAGGTGAACTTCTTTGTCAGTACTATGAATTGTTGATACACTATCTTGCAAACCCTTCTGCCCCCAACATCCCAGGGCCACCTCTGGCCAGACTCACTCTGTTCCCCTACCAGCGTGGCAGAGGACACTTACAAAGCAGTGCTCTGCCTTTCCAGGCAGCCCTTCAGGTGCTGGAAGGCTGCTCTGAGGTCTGCCTGGAGCCTTCTCTTCTCCAGGCTGCACAGCCCCAACTCTCCCAGCCTGGCCCCACAGGGGAGGTTCTGCAGCCTCTGCTCATCTCTGTGGCCTCCTCTGGACCCTCTCCAGCAGCTCCAGGTGCTGCCCAGGGGCTGCTCCACCCTTGCAGGCTGGGGTTGTGCCTCTCATTGAAACTATCAGTTGCAGGACTCATTGTCCCTTCTCTCTGTGATCATCTCATGGCTCCTTCTCTGGAGCCTTCCCAGCCCTGTCTGGATGTGTTCCTGTGTGACCTGTGCTGCATTCTCTGCTCCTGCTCTGGCAGGGGGTTGGCCTGGAAGATCTCCAGAGGTGCCTTCCAGCCCCTGACATCCTGTGATGCTGTGATGCTGTGATCCTAACCAGTGCCTTTCACCTGCAGCTGTGCTGGTGGCCTGGGCAGCCCCTTCCTGCAGGGGATGCCTTCAACCCCAGTCTGCTCTATCTTGTTGCTCACATCCTGTGGGGTGGAGGGGCTCGAAGCAGGGCTGGGCAGTGCAGGTGGTACAAGAGTGCTGGAGAAACACTGGGCAGGAGAAGCAGGGCAGAAGTGTGAGGAAGCATTAAAGCACACAGATGAGCCTCCTGAAGGGCAGGGACCTGCTTGAGAGGGTGCGGGAAAGGACTGTGGAGGTGATGAGAGGACTGGAGCATCTCTCGTATGAAGGAAGGCTGAGGGGCTTGGGGCTTTTCAGCCTGGAGAGGAGCAGCCTGAGAGGGGATCTATCAGTGCTGATCAATAAATACTTCCAGGGTAGGTGTCAGGAGGATGAGGCCAGGCTCTTTGTAGTGGTGCCCAGTGACAGGGCAAGAGGTAATGAGCACAAAAACTGAACACAGAATCATAGAACAGCCAGGGCTGGAAGGGAGCTCAAGGCTCAGTCAGCCCCAACCCCCTGCCATGGGCAGGGACACCTCACACCACAGCAGGCTGCTCACAGCCACCTCCAGCCTGGCTGCAAACACCTCCAGGCAGGAGGCTGCCACCACCTCCCTGGGCAACCTGTGCCAGGCTCTCACCACCCTCCTGGGCAACAACTTCTTCCTCACAGCCAATCTCAATCTCAGTCTCCCCACTTGTAGTTCTGCTCCATCCCCCCCAGTCCTATCCCTCCCTGACACCCTCAAAAGTCCCTCCCCAGCTGTCTTGGAGCCCCCTGCAGATCCTGGAAGGCCACCAGAAGGTCTCCTGGGAGCCTTCTCCTCTCCAGCCTGCACAACCCCAACTCTCTCAGGCTGTCTGTAAAGGTCTTGATCCGGAGAGGGAAAGAGATTCAGGTTTTTAATGAATATTCCCGTGTTGTGAAATGAGAGGCACAAACGAGGCCAAAATATCAACAGCTAGACTATTGATTACATAAATACAGTGGATGGACATAAATACAGTGGATGGATCAGAAGGGAAGAGAGAGAGATAGAGAGAAGAGAGAAAAGGAAAGGATTATATTACCACACCCCTCACCCCAAGACAGTTTGAGTCTGTAGAGGAAGGGTGCTGCAGGAGATGTCGGGTCTGTAGAGGAAGGGTACTGAGGCTTTGGCTGTAGAAGGGATGTGGTCCTCTGGGCAGCTTCTTCAGCTCCATGAGTTGCAGCAGGTGGAACTTAGGGCACGGAGAGAGGGTTTGCAGAGTCCAGGATCCGTTGTGTTGGCCGTGAGCTTTCCAGCCTGTGGTGCTGCATTTTGCTTCTCCAGTTTTCTTCTCCGTTTTTCTTCTACCGTTTTCTTCCACCTAGCCAGTAGTGGCTCCAGTCTTTTATACAGTCTTTTAGTCCTCAGGCAAGTGTCCAGGTGTTGTTCCCCAGGATATCGTTCTGGGAAATCATCCTTAGGTAAGTGTCCAGGTATCGTTCCCCAGGAAACCTTTCTGTGTACTCAGGTGAGTTTGGGCAGGGTCTGGATGGAGGGGGGGAGGCCTCCACCTCCTCCTGCTCCATCTACCTACCCACACACTCATTACACATCAGGAAAATAGGTGGTGATTCCATTGTCCTTTCCTGGGGTATCTGATGGCTGGAAATGATCTTGTCCTGAAGGCTGCTGGCTGGGCCCTTGGACCATTGTTGTAGGCCAGCTGCGGTCCCGTGAGCAAGGTTATCTTTGCACCTTCCAAGAGTCCTTCCAGTGGCTCTGCCCAAGGCACATCAGCTATTGTCTGGGCAAGCAGCAAGGGATTTGATCTTTGTTGAGTCACACCAGGAGAGACAAGCTTTAGTCTCTCACACTGTCTCCAGAGCAGAGCAGCTCCAGCCCTCTGCTCCTCCTTGGGGCCCTTCTCTGGACACCTTCCAGCCCCTCCAGACCCTTCCTGGCACAGAGGCTCCAGCACCAGAGCTCCAGGTCCATAGGAAGTTCCAAACGGGAGCATGCACTTCTCTGAGGCTGCTGAGCCCTGGAGCAGGCTGCCCAGAGGGGTTCTGGAGTCTCCTGCTCTGGACACATTCAAACCCCACCTGGATGTGTTCCTGTGCAGACTCCCCTGGTGATATTGCTCTGGCAGGGGGGTGGTTGGGCTGGATGATCTCTTGGGGTCCCTTCCAACCTCTAATGTACTGTGGTACTGTGATAATGTAATTGTGTCTTAAAGAGTCCTCCCAAACCCTCCTGGACGGTGAGATCCTGTGCCCCCTGCTCTAGGCGCACCGGCTCTGGCAGGGGGGTTGGACTCCATGATCTCCAGTGGCACTTGGAGCCCCTACCACCCCAGGACACAAGGGATGCTCACCAAGTCTGTCTTCCAACCAGGTTATTTTTACTAGGAAGCTAAAACTCAGAGCTGGGTTTGACCTCAGCAGGACTGTTGAAGTGAAGGTGCAGACCCTGGTGAGGGGACGCTGCTCCGCTGACGTGGAGGTGCACAGTGACTGGGTGTCTGCCACCTTCCAGCTCCCACTGCAAGGTGACCATCGGCCTCCAGCGCCTGGGGCGCTGCTGCACTTTGCACCAGCCTGCTGCATGACTGCTGGCCTGGGGCTTGCTGCCTGCTGCAGCTACTGCGGGGCTTGATCAGACACCAGAGCACCTCTGCTTCCCTGGCTGTGGCTGCTGGGTTCCTGGGGCTATGTTCCCGTGCTTGTGGCCAGCTCTGCTGGGCTGCCCTGCAGGAGCTATTGCAGGGCTTGATGAGGTATCAGACAGACACCAGAGCACCTCTGCTTCCACTGGCTGTGGCTGCTGGATACTTGGAGCTTATTTCCCTCTGCTTGTGGCCAGCTCTGCTGGGCTGCCCTGCAGGAGCTCTGCTGCTGGCTGGCAAGGCCGGTTCTGCATCCTCCTGCTCTGAATGTCGTGAGCTGGCTGCTGTGGGAAGCAGAGCACTTGGCAGCCAAGCCCCCTGAGACCGGGTGGCTGTCCCTCTTGTCCTTTGGTGCCTTTCAAGTGCAGCACACAACCGCTGTGATGGCTCTGCTGGGCCTGGCTGGGAGCTTGCTCAGTGGTTCAGTTCCCTTCTCATTTGACAGGAAAGCTGGAATCAGAGGTTCAGGATTTCCACTGCATCTACCACAACTGGGAATACCTGAAGTGCACTTGGCAACCAGGTCCCCTTGCTCCTCGAGGTGCCCATTATGGGCTGTACTATTGGTATGTATTGGGAATGCAGGGGAACATCCAGGCAGCAGGCAAGGGACCTCTCAGGCACTGCAGTGCTGTGGCAGAAATGCTTTCATGGCTGGCAGTGCTATGGCACAGCCCACCCAGAGTGGGCAGAAGTGATGTGCCTCCTGGCAAGGCAATGCCAAATCCCTGCTTGCTTCCAGACAATCAGGCTCTGCTGATCTGCTAGGGCAACAAAGCTGGGGAGGAGAGCAGCTGAGGGGCCTGGGGGTGTTTAGTGTGGAGGAGGCTGAGGGGAGACCTCATTGCTCTCTACAGCTCCCTGAAAGGAGCTTGAAGTCAGGTGGGGTTGCTCTCACCTTGAGTCCTGTGTCCAGTTCTGGGCTCCTCAGTTTTAAGAAAGATGTTGAGCTGCTGGAAGGTGTCCAGAGAAGGGCAACAAGGCTGGGGAGGGGTCTGGAGCACAGCCCTGGGAGGAGAGGCTGAGGGAGCTGGGGTTGCTTAGCCTCTCTACCTGAAGGGAGGTTGCAGCCAGCTGGGGGTTGGTCTCTTCTCCCAGGCAGCCAGCAGCAGAACAAGAGGACACAGTCTCAAGCTGTGCCAGGGGAGGTTTAGGATTCCCTCTCTCCAGCTCTGGCCACACTGCTTTGGCTGCAGCCCAGGCTGCCCTTGGCCTTCTGTGCTGCCAGTGCCCATTGATGGCTCCTGCACAGCTTCTCCCCCACCAGCACCCCCAAGGCCTTCTCTGCAGGGCTGCTCTCAGTCTCACCACCCCCAGCCTGGGTTGGTACCGGGGTTGCTCTGTTTGCCTTTTGCTGCAGACACCTGGATCATTCTGAGTGCACATTGCCCTGGGTCCCAGTGCAGGTATCTGCAAGAGGAGAGCCTTCAGCAGGAGGCTCCCAAGCTCAGTGAAGCCTATGTAAGGGGCAGGGCTCCTTGGCAGCTTAGCAGTTTCAGCCTTCAAACATATTTTCATCCTTGGCAACTTAATAGTTTTAGCCTTTAAGTGTATTTTGATAGCCTTAGCTCACCTCACACAGGCTGCCAAGGGCACCACACTTGCCTGTTTCTGCTGCCTAATGACCCTGTCCCGCAAGGAAAACAAAACCAGGCTTAGTGGGCTTGGACAAAGTCAGTCCTGTTCTGTCTCTCAGTTCCTCTGATGTTATGCTCTGAAATCATTTGGGTTTGTGCTTTCTGCAGAAAACCAGAGCTGCTTTTAATAGTTTCCATGTAGCTCTTGGAAAGAGGCTTCAAAGCAGAAATGCTGATTTGAGGCCATTCTGCTAACTACAGAAAGTCTCCTGAAGGAAATCATGGAAATTCTTGATCTGTCCCTGAGCAAAACCCTAAGCCAGAAAACCTCCAGCAACCCCAGCCCCTACTTCACTGCCTGTGACAAGCCCAGGCTCTGGGAGTGAGTGGGGCCCCTGTCACGGCATCCTCTGATCTCTGGGTGTTAAGGGTTGCAGCACTGCCCCCTGAAGTCTTTCCCCCAGACAGAATGTGCTGGGCAGGAAGACCTTCATCAGGTGCAGACTGCCAGGGGTGGCTCCAGCCCTGCCTCGAGGCCACTGACCCCTCAGAGTCTCAAGAGGCAGCACAGAGCCACTGCATCCTGGAACACAGCATGCTGAGCTTGGAAGAGACCTTTCACATCATCAAGCCCAAGCTCGCTCAGAGCTCACAATCCCACCAGGTAGCTCAAGGCCTCATCCAGCCTGGCCTGAACACCTCCAAGCAGGAGGCAGCCACAGCCTCCCTGGGCAGCCTGTGCCAGAGTCTCCCCAGCCTCACTCTCAACAATTCCTTCCTCAGCTCCACTCTCAGTCTCCCCTCTCCCAGCTCAAAGCCATTGTTCCTCAGCCTGGCACTCCCAGCCCTTGTCCCAAGTCCCTCCCCAGCTCTCCTGGAGCCCTTCAGGTCCTGGCAGGCTGCTCTGAGGTCTGCCTGGAGCCTTCTCTTCTCCAGGCTGCACAGCCCCAACTCTCCCAGCCTGGCCCCACAGGGGAGGCTCTGCAGCCTCTGCTCATCTCTGTGGCCTCCTCTGGAGCCTCTCCAGCAGCTCCAGGTCCTTCTTGTGCTGGGGGCCCAGAGCTGGAGGCAGTGCTGCAGGTGGCTCTGAGCAGAGCAGAGGGGCAGAATCCCCTCCCTGTGCTGCTGCTCTCCCTGCTCTGGCTGCAGCTCAGCCTCAGCTGGCTCTGGCTGCCAGGGACCAGTGCTGGCTCCTGGGGACTCTGTCACCACCTGACACCCCCAAGGCCTTCTTCTCAAGGCTGCTCTGGAGCCACTCCTCACCCAGCCTGGATTTGTGCTTGGGATTCCACAGACCCAGGGGCAGGACCTTGCCCTTGGCCTTGTTGAACTTCCTGAGGTTGGCTTGGCACCACCTCTGCAGCCTATCCCAGTCCCTCTGGATGGATCCTTCCCTCCTGTGCCAGCCTCACCACACAGCTTGGTGTCTCCTGCAAGCTGGCTGAGGCTGCCTGAGTCCCAGTGTCCCTGTCCCTGACAGAGATGCTGAGCAGCACCGGTGCCAGTGCTGACCCCTCAGGGCCTCTGCTTGTCACTGGGCTGCATTTGGCCATGGAGCCACTGACTGCAGCTCTCTGAGAGCAGCCCTCCAGCCCTCCTTACGCGGCCAGTGGCCACCCCTCAAGCCCAGGCTCTTCCCAGCCCAGTGTCCGACCTCTCCCACCCTGCTTTGTGCGCCCTGGGCAAGCCAAGGGGTGGCACTGCAGGCTCAGCCTCCCAAGAGAGGCCTTCCCCGGGCAGTACCTGCCCCTGCCCTGCTCCTTTCCCTCTGCTGCCACTCCCCAGGTACGAGGGGCTGGGCCAGGCGGCGCAGTGTGAGGAGTACCTGCAGCACCGCGGCGTCAACACAGGCTGCAGGCTGCGGAACCTGCGGCCGGCGGAGTACAAGGACCTCAGCATCTGCGTCAACGGCTCGGGGGCGGCCGCCCTGCTGCGCCCCCTCTACGTCACCCTGCGGCTCCAGGACCTGGGTAAGGCTGGCTGCGGAGCAGCAGGGCTCCGGGGCCCACCTGGCCACCCCCCCATGGCTCTGGCCTCGCAGGAGGGGGCTCAAGGAACGGCTCTGGCGGGTGGGATGTGCTGGTGGGTTCCCCCCGGGGAAGAGGAGCTGCGGCCCGTGCCACGCAGGTTCCAGCGGTGATGGCGGGCGGGCAACACCACTTGGCACCCGCTCTGGGGGCTCGGGGGTGCCTCCAGCTGTGCACTTGGCAGCCGAGCAGCTTGGGACACAGATGGCCTGCGGGGCAGGTGGCAGAGCAGCTGCAGGGGCGTTGGGCGGGCAGCACTGCCCCGGCGGTGCCTTTCCTCCATTCCCGAGCCGCAGCTCTGCTCCTGCAAGCGTGGGAGAGACCCCTGAGCTTTGCTCTTCAAAGCAGGCTGAGGGCTGAGGAGAACTGAGGGCAAGGTGTGCTGGGGTCTGCTTGGCTTTCACACCCAGCAGGGGCAGGGAGAGGAAGCACAGCCCAGCACGACACATGGCTGCTCCTCACCGTGGGCCCGGAGGAGCCTTCCCTGGTGTGGGCACTGCCCGTGCTGATGAGCTACCCTGTGAATGCTGGGGGGATCCCCAGCTGCTCCTCCAGTGACGGCCCTGGGCACTGATAGGCAGGATTGCTGGATTCAGTCCTTGCTGCTCTGTGCTCTGTGTGTGGCTTTGGGCACCTGCCCTCCACCAGAGCCTCTCCTGGGCTGCTCTGTGCTCTGTGTGTGGCTTTGGTCACCTGCCCTCCACCAGAGCCTCTCCTGGGCTGCTCTGTGCTCTGTGTGTGGCTTTGGGCACCTGCCCTCCACCGGAGCCTCTCCTGGGCTGCAGTGCCAGCACAGCACTGCTGCAGGGTCTCACTGCAGCAGCCAAGGCTGCCCAGGCAGCAGAGAGTGGCCATGTTGTGAGGAGAATGTGCAGAGCACAATGCTCACCCCCCAGTGCCTCCAACAGCCTGCACCTCAGCCTCAAGGAAGGATGTGTCCCAGCCCATGGGTCAGGCTAGAACAGCCAGCCTGCCCTGCAGCCTCCCAGCCTCCTGCTCTTGCAGCAGCAGGGCTGAGAGCAGTGGGGGTTCAGGAATCCCACCAGTGGGAGAAGGGCTGAAGGCTGGCAGGGATTAACTGGAGCCTTTCCCAATCAAACTGAGCCCTTTGACTGCACCTCTTGACCTGCTCTCTCTCTGTTTCCCCCCCAGCCAAGCCCTCGCCCCCCACGCAGCTGGTGGTTTCCATGTCTGCAGCTGAGGAGCTGCAGGTGGCCTGGAGCCCCCCGGGGGGTGAGACCCCTCCCCAGTGCCTGGAGTATGAAGTGCAGCTGGCAAGAGATCACGGGGAGGCCAAGGCTGCCTGGATGGTAGGGACCACACTGGACGTGGCACAGGGAGGGGCAGCGGTGGGGGAGCCCTGGCCGGTGAGCAGCACTGGGCACAAGGCACACTGCAGGGGGGAGCTTGCCCAGCATCGTGGGCACTGCTGGCTGCCCTGTGTGTGGGCTGGGCAGGGATGCTGGGCAGGGATGCTGGGTGGTGCTGCTGCTGCCATCACCAACTGGCTGCATCCCACGGATCCTGGGGTGCATTGGAAGGGCTGTGGTTGAGAGAGGTTCTCCTCCCCCTCTGCTCTGCCCTGCTGAGGCCACAGCTGGAATCTTGTGTCCAGCTCTGGGCCCCTCAGGTCAGGAAGGACCTCAGGGAACTGCTGCAGAGAGTCCAGCACAGAGCCACAGAGCTGCTGCAGGCAGTGCAACATCTTCCTCAGGAGGAGAGCCTGAGGGAGCTGAGGGCTCTGGAGCTAGCAGAGGAGGAGCCTGAGAGGTGAGCTCCTTGCTGGGGAGAAAGCTGTGCAGGGTGAGGCCCAGAGGCTGGTGCCAGGCTCTGCTGGGGGCTGCCCAATGCCAGCACAAGGGGCAGTGGTGGAAGCTGAGGCAGAGGAAGTGCCATGGAAAGAGGAGGAAACATTTTGTCCCTGGGAGGGTGCCAGAGCCCTGGAGCAGGCTGCCCAGGGGGGCTGTGGAGGCTCCTTCTGTGGAGATCTTCCAGCCCCACCTGGATGTGTTCTGTGTGAGCTGCCCTGGGTGCCCCTGCCCTGGCAGGGGCTTGGACTGGGTGATCTCTGGAGCTCCCTCCCAGCCCCTAACGTTCTGTGACTCCTGCTGGCACCCTGAGCCCAGCTGCAGCCTTTGCCTGGGCAGAAGAGATGCCAGCCCAAGGCTCTGAGCAGTGCCAGCCTCAAGCCTCCTGCCTGCTCTCTCAGGAAGCTGCCACAGCAGAAATTTAGAGGCTGCTGTGCTGTGCTTCCCTGACCTGTGCTGGCCCAGCCTGCCCCAATGAAGCTCCTAAATCCCTCCAGAGGGGTGGTCTGGGACACATCTTTTCCCTTCTGCATTATCTAGGTGCAGGTTTGACAGCACAAGTGGCAAAACCTCCTGACTTGTAGGAGCACCTGGAGGGGAGCTTCTTCTCTAAGTGCTGTATTCTACACAGGAGTCATCTTGGCTGTTTCAGTGGAAGATTCCCTAAGTAACAAATGGCAAGCAGCCATGATGGCAACCCCCAGACTGGAGAGTCATCTCCATCCTCATCTTATTGGCTTTAGCTGCTCCAAAATGAGGATGAAATTCTTTAGAAGTGCCAAAATCACAGAATCCCAGGAGAGAGCTGCTTGGGAGAGACCCCTCCAAGACCTTCAACCCAACACTGAAGGGCCAACACTAAACCATGTCCCCTTGAACACCCCCAGGGATGGTGGCTCCACCACAGCCCTGGGCAGGCCATTCCAAGGTTTGAGGCGGCTTCCAGGGAAGAAACATAACCCAAGGGTTTGCAGAGCCTGGGGAGGGTGTCCAGGAGCATCAGGCCATGGCAGAGAGCTGCTGGGGGGGGCATGTAACTCCTTAACCATGTGCTCTCTCTCTTCATTCCTCAGTCTGTGTCAACCCAGATGGAGACAGCTCTGTCAATTCCCAGAGCAAACCAGAGCCTCACTTCATGTGTTCGTGTCAGGGGGAGGACAAACATCTGGTGTGCTGCCCAGGGCTTCTGGAGTGACTGGACACAGGAGTGCTTCTCTGGTAGGGAGCCCAGAGCAACCAGCATCTCTAGAGAGCCTGCCTGGGACCAAGTGCTGGTGGCTGGTGTCCAGCACTGCAGGTGGGATCCTGGTTTAGCTGCACCTTCAGGCTGCTCCTGCACAGCCATTCATGCAGCTTTGCATCCCTCCAGCACTGAGGGCAAGCCTTGGGAACAGAGTATTTCTGCAGCACGGCCTGGGCACAGCTGTGCTGGAGGTGTGCCAGAGAGGGCACAAAGTCCTCATCCTGCTGGCTGCCCTGCCCCATGGATCAGCTGCTTTCCTCCCCATGGTCTCTGCAGGGCTGTCCCCACGTGCAGGATGCAGAGGGCAGGGAAGAGACAGCCAGTGGTGGCTACACAGATAGCTGCAGGGGGCTACAGGAAAGCTGGGGAGGGACTTTTGAGGGTGTCAGGGAGGGATAGGACTGGGGGTGTTGGAGCAGAACTAGAAATGGGGAGATTGAGATTGGCTGTGAGGAAGAAGTTGTTGCCCATGAGGGTGGTGAGAGCCTGGCACAGGTTGCCCAGGGAGGTGGTGGCAGCCTCCTGCCTGGAGGTGTTTGCAGCCAGGCTGGAGGTGGCTGTGAGCAACCTGCTGTGGTGTGAGGTGTCCCTGCCCAGGGCAGGGGGCTGGGGCCGGCTGAGCCTTGAGGTCCCTTCCAGGCCTGGCAGTTGTGTGATTCTCTCTGCAGGATGGATGGTGCCCTGGGGGAGCAGCTTGCCCTGCACAGTAACAGGGACCTGGCATGGATCATAGAATCAGGGACAGGTTGCCCAGGGAGGTGGTTGAGGCTCCACCCCTGGAGCTATTCCAGGTGAGGCTGGAGAGGGCTCTGGGCAACCTGATCCAGTGGAGGATGTCCCTGCTGCCTGCAGGGGGTTGGGCTGGATGCCCTTGGGAGGTCCCTTCCAACCCAACCCATTCTATGGTTCCATGAGTCTCTGGTCTCCAACTAGATCAGGCTGCTCGGGGCCCCATCAAGTCTGACCTTGAATATCTCCAGGGATGGGGAGATCTGTAGTAAATATAAAGCTGTGCAGGGTGATGCCCAGAGGCTGGAGCCACGCTCTGCTGGGGGCTGCCCAGTGCCAGCACAAGGGGCAGTGGTGGAAGCTGAGGCAGAGGAAGTGCCATGGAGAGAGGAGGAAACATTTTGTCCTGGGAGGGTGCCAGAGCCCTGAGCAGCTGCCCAGGGGGGCTGTGGAGGCTCCTTCTGTGGAGATCTTCCAGCCCCACCTGGATGTGTTCTGTGTGAGCTGCCCTGGGTGCCCCTGCCCTGGCAGGGGCTTGGACTGGGTGATCTCTGGAGCTCCCTCCCAGCCCCTAACGTTCTGTGATAGCTATCTGTGGGGTAGCAGACCTGGGCACAGGGAGTCTGCACTGGAGCCCAGGGCTTGTAGGAGCTACCAGAGCCTCTTCTGGCCTTCCCTCAGCTGCTTGGTTTATTTTTGCAGAGTCCAGGAAAGGGGACAAGCAGCTACTTATCCTCATCCCAGTCATCCTGAGTCTCTCCAGCAGCCTCATCGTATTTATGTTGCTTGGCCAGTGCAGGAAAAGGTAGGTGCCAGGGCAGCCTCTTGTGTTAAGGGTAAGAGCCCCGTGCTGCCTGGCTCAGAGCCCAGGGCTCCTGCTGGGGACACGACCTTGTGCCTCCACTGCCCAGAGCCCCAACGAGGCCTGGCAGTGGCACAGCTCAGAAAGGCAAATGGCTGAACTGCTCACAGCCACCACGGTGACAAAGGCACTGCCTGCAAGTGCCCTCAGGGCAGGAGCTCCTGGGTCACCCCTGGCACACAGACCCCAACCTTTGCTGCAGCTCTGAGAGAACAGAAATGCAGCACAGGTTCAGCCCTGGGCTGCAGGCACAGACCTCACCCAGAGAGCTGTCCCTGGACTGAAGGAGCAGCACCGCAGCCTGGGACCAGCCCTGGCTCTGCTTCTCCTCTGCTCTCAGCTGCTGCTGCTCCCGCTGCCCCATGCTG
>CM037644.1:940812-993552 GCA_015227895.2 Colaptes auratus
CTATCCTATGGGAAAATTCTAAATTCTAATTCTAACTGTGCTGCAGTTTCCCTCCATTGCCTCTTGTCCTATCAGAGGCACAAGTGGGCAGAGCCTGTCCCCTCCCTCCCGACCCCCAGCCCCTCAGATATTTCTAAGCATCTCAAAGCAGCTGGGTCATTCAGGAGCAAGGCTGCTGCCCCTGGGTGCTGCTCACCACTGCAGCCCACTGAGGCCCAAGCTGTGCTGCTCCTCTGGCAGGGGGATAAAAGCACTGTGTCCAACAGCTGACAGAGAGGGGCAGCTCCCAGCCAGCTCCAGGAGAGCTGTGAGGCTTCAGTGGCCCACATCTAGGAGCACGGTTGGGAGGGCAGGAAAAGCTGGGAGAACAGGGCTTGGCTGCTGCGAGCTGGAGGCCTTTGGGAGCATGCTGTGGCAGTTCTAGAGGGGGTTGGTTTGGGGGGGGGGGGTAATTTCACACCCCCCCCCACATGCTCATCCTCATAACAGGCATATTGAAGTCACATCAGGAAATCAAAGAGCTCACAGCACAGCCAAGGGCTCTGTGAGGCTTGCTCCCAGGAGGGACACAGCCAGCACCTCCCAGGGCTGAATCTTACCATGCAGCAGGAGGAGGAGGGAATAGGCTTTGTAAAAGGAATGAGTGAAACACAGGACAGAGCTGGAATGTCCAGCTGAAAGTGAGGGGTTTTAAACAACAGCATAAAGAGCCCCCTGACAAACACCTTAACATGCCTCTTGCCCCCACCTGCTGCTAGGCGAGAGCAACTCATTCCTGTCCTCCTCCATTCTTGTTCAGGGGTGGGCAGTGACAGCAGTGTGAGGGACTCAGACTCCAGCTTTAGGACAAAGCTCTGCCTCCAGCTCTGGGCCCCAGCACAAGAAGGACCTGGAGCTGCTGGAGAGGCTCCAGAGGAGGCCACAGAGATGAGCAGAGGCTGCAGAACCTCCCCTGTGGGGGCCAGGCTGGGAGAGCTGGGGCTGTGCAGCCTGGAGAAGAGAAGGCTCCAGGCAGACCTCAGAGCAGCCTGCCAGGAGCTGAAGGGCTCCAGGAGAGCTGGGGAGGGACTTGGGACAAGGGACAGCTCAGCTCAGGGGGACATCCTGGCTGCTGGTGCCAAGTGACCCTACTTGCACTGGAAAATGTTAAATGTGTATTTTAGCAAAGGCAGGAGGCAGCCACAGCCTCCCTGGGCAGCCTGTGCCAGAGTCTCCCCAGCCTCACCCTGAACAACTTCTGCCTCAGCTCCACTCTAACCCTGCTCTGCCTCAGCTCCAAACCATTCCCCCTTGGCCTGGCTCCAGACCCCCTCAGCAAAAGTCTCTCTGCAGCTTCCTGCAGGATCCCTTCAGGTCCTGGCAGCAGCTCTGAGGTGCCCCTGGAGCCTTCTCCTCTGCAGGCTGCACAGCCCCAGCTCCCTCAGCCTGGCCTCACAGCAGAGCTGCTCCAGCCCTTGGAGCATCCTTGTGGCCTCCTCTGGCCTCACTCCAGCAGCTCTGTGTCCTCCTTCTGCTGGGGACAGCAGAGCTGGAGGCATGGAGGTGAGGTCTGGGCAGAGCAGAGCCAAGGGGCAGAATCCCCTCTGCTGCCCTGCTGCCCACCCTGCTCTGGCTGCAGCCCAGCACACAGCTGCCTCTGGGCAGCAGGAGGCACTGCTGGCTCCTGGGGAGCTGCTCAGCACCCAGCACCCCCAAGGTTCAACTCAACTCAAGGATCTTAAAGGTCTTTCCCAACCAAAAAAATTCTGTGGCTCTATCTGAAGCCAGCAGGCTCTGGCCATGTCTTCCCCCGAGGTGAGCAGCTGAGTGCAGCATTTGCTGCCCTGCACCTTCTGTGAGGAGATCAGACAGAGGCTCTCAGTAAGACCAAAGGCACACAAATAATACATGAGCAAAGCCAGCTCCCCAAGAGCTCTTCTGGGCAAGTCAAGGACATGAAAGACTTTTCATAAGCCTCCTCTTGCCTCTTTCCTCTCTTGGATCAGTGTTATTTAGAAGATCTCTTTACAAACAGAGCCAGCAGGAAGCAAGTTTGCTCTGCTGCACCTCACAGAGAGCTAGCCAAGCCAAGCCTCACACACCCAGGTGTGCCTGGGCTGCTCAGGATGCTAGAGGCACAGCAGCTGTGCACTTAAACCTTCTCCTCCTTCCCTCTCCATGCTTCACCTCTCAGAGCTAATACAGTGACAGCATCAAACCATCAGGGAGCTCCTCTGTGGCAGGTGTGTCCCTTCTCTGGGGAGACTGTTGGGGGGTTGGTGCTCGTGGGATCTCCCACAGGATGCCAAGCTCTGCACTGCTTCATGAGATCCAGGAGCAGTCCCTGCCTGGGCCCTGCACAATGGCTTGCTGCTGAAGAACCAAGGCTGCTCCTCAGTTTGCTGCCATGCAGCTCAGGCAATGAGCTTTGGGTGCACACACAGCTGGATGTGCTGGGGAATAGCTGAGGGGTAAGCAACTGATGTCATTTCCCTGGCCCTGAGCAAGGCCTTTGACACTGTCCCACACCACAGCCTGGTCTCCAGGCTGGTGACACATGGGTGTGATGGATGGACCACCAGATGGATACAGAACTGGCTTGATGGCCACACCCAAAGAGTGGCTGTCAATGGTCCATGTCCCAGGGGAGGCCAGGGACAAGCAGAGTCCCTCAGGGATCAGTCCTGGCACCAGGCTTGTTCAGCATCTCTGTGGGGGCCATGGGCAGTGGCACTGAGACAGCCTCAGCAAGGTGTGATGACACCAAGCTGTGTGGTGCGCAGACAGCTGGAGGGAAGGATCCATCCAGAGGGCCTGGGCAGGCTGGAGAGGTGGGCACAAGCCAACCTCAGGAGCTTCAACAAGACCAAGGGCAGGGTCCTGCAGCTGGGTGGAGGCAAACCCCAGGCACAAATCCAGGTGGACAGGGCTGGTGGAGAGGCAGCCCCAGGCGAGAGAGAGCCAGGCTGAGGAGGGCAGGCCTGAGAGGGGCTAGGAGAGAGAGAGCCTGGGGGGCTGGGGAGGAGAAGCTCCCAGGAGCTCTCAGGGTGCACTTGCAGCCGGAAGCCAATCGAGCCTGGGCTTGCAGCAGGAGAAGTGTGGCCAGCAGGGCAAGGGAGGGGATTCTCCCCCTTGCTCAGCCCTGCTGAGACCCCACCTCAGTACTGCCTCCAGCTCTGGAGCCCCTATTGCAAGAGGGAATGGAGGTGCTGGAAGGTGTCCAGAGCAGGGCCAGGAGGATGAGCAGAGGGCTGGAGCAGCTCTGCTGTGAGGACAGACTGAAGGAGTTGGGGCTGTTCAGCCTGGAGAAGAGAAGGCTCCCAGGTGACCTCATGTGGCCTTCCCGGAATCTGAAGGGGGCTACGGAAGGCTGGGGAGGGACTGCTCAGGCTCTCGGGGAGTGATAGGACTAGGGGGAATGGAATGAAGCTGGAGGTGGGGAGCTTCAGGCTGGAGGTGAGGAGGAAGTTCTTCCCCATGAGAGTGGTGAAGCCCTGGAATGGGTTGTGCAGGGAGGTGGTTGAGGCCCTGTCCCTGGAGGTGTTTCAGCCCAGGCTGGATGAGGCTGTGGCCAGGCTGCTCTAGTGTGGGGTGTCCCTGCCCATGGCAGGGGGGCTGGAACTGGATGATCCTTGTGGTCCTTTCCAACCCTGACTGAAACTATGAAACTCTGAAACCTCATACAGCTCAGCAAGGACAAGAGCAGGGACCTGCATTGGGGGAGGAGCAGCCAGGCCCCAGTGCAGGCTGGGGGCTGTCCTGCTGGGAAGCAGCTCCATGGAGCAAGGCCTGGGAGTGCTGGTGGGCAGCAAGCTCTGCATGGGACAGCAATGTGCCCTGGGGGCCAAGAGAGCAATGGGGTCCTGGGGGGCAGCAAGAGAAGTGTGGCCAGCAGGGCTGGGGAGGTTCTGCTGCCCCTCTGCTCTGCCCTGCTGAGGCCACAGCTGCAATCCTGTGTCCAGTGCTGGGCTGCCCAGGTCAAGAGAGACAGAGACCTGCTGGAGAGAGTCCAGTGGAGGCTGTGAAGATGATGAAGGGAATCAAACATCTCCTGCTGTGCAGAAAGGCTGAGCCCTGGGGCTGTTGAGTCTGGAGAGGAGAAGGCCGAGAGGGATCTGATCAATGGCTATCAGTAGCTGAGGGCTGGGGGTCAGGAAGGGGCCAGGCTCCTTGCAGTGGTGTCCAGGAGGTTCCACTTCAGCATGAGGAGAAACTGCTTTGGGGTGAGGGTGCTGGAGGCCTGGAGCAGGCTGCCCAGAGAGGCTGTGGAGTGCCCTGGTGTGGAGCCTTTCCAGCCGCCCCGGGCGTGCTGCTGTGCAGCCTGCCCTGCAGGGGTGATGCTGCCTGGCAGGGGCCTGCACTGCCTGATCCCTGGAGCTCCCTCCCAGCCTCCAACGCTCTGTGGTGCTGTGAAATACAGAGCCACAGAATAGTTCGAGTTGGAAGGGATCTGACAGCTCCCCCAGCCCCACCCCCGGCCCCAAGCAATCAGCCTGGGGTTTGTATTTCCCTTCATTCATTTCTCAGCAATAAAGAATTAATTTTTTTTCTGAAAATAAGATAAAATATGTAAAAACCTTTTGAAAAGGAGCTCAGGACAGCAGCAGCAGGCTGCTGGGCCCGGGGCAGGGCCCCTGCCACAGCTTTTCACTCAAACAGAGCATCAGCAGGCAAAGGACCTTCCGGCCTGGGAGAGGCTTTGGGCTGCAGGGAGCAGCATCAGCTGAGGCGGCTGAGGCTTGCACCTCCCCACCCCTCCCTCTGCCAGGGACAGAGCCAGCAGACTCACAGAAGGGACCTCCACAGCTCACCCAGCCCAACCCCCTGCAGTCAACAGGGACATCCTCCACCAGACCAGGTCATCCAGAGACCTCTTGAGCCTCACCCTGAACATCTCCAGGGATGGGGCCTCAACCACCTCCCTGGGCAAGCTCTTGCAGCGTCCCCTGGACCCCAGCGTGGGCTGGGAGCTGTGTGGGTGCCAGCACCACTCCAGGATAAGCAGCAGCACAGATCACAGACTCACAGCGTGGTTTGGGGTGGAAAGAACCTCAAAGCTCATCCAGCTCCAGCCCCTGCCATGGGCAGGGACCCCTCCCACCAGCACAGGCTGCTCAGGGCCTCATCCAGCCTGGCCTTCAGCACCTCCAGGCAGGAGGCAGCCACAGCCTCCCTGGGCAGCCTGTGCCAGAGTCTCCCCAGCCTCACTCTCAACAATTCCTTCCTCCTCTCCAGTCTCAGTCTCCCCTCTCCCAGCTCAGAGCCATTGTTCCTCAGCCTGGCACTCCCAGCCCTTGTCCCAAGTCCCTCCCCAGCTCTCCTGGAGCCCTTCAGCTCCTGGCAGGCTGCTCTGAGGTCTGCCTGGAGCCTTCTCTTCTCCAGGCTGCACAGCCCCAACTCTCCCAGCCTGGCCCCACAGGGGAGGTTCTGCAGCCTCTGATCACCTTCCCTCCATCTCAGGACATCATCCACACTGAATCTTGGATGTCCAGGGCTCTGGATCTAATTTCACAGCAGGGCAGCTCATGGTGTCACTAAACAGTAATGGGACTGAAACCATTTGTAAGCAGTCCCAGGGCTGTGTTGGTATCAGGCAGGCTACAGCTCTGGGGATGTATTTATGAGGGCTTCTCCTGTGTGTAAATGGACTAAAGCTGAGGTGTGAAAAAGTAATTGCTAGCTGCTGGGAGTGTGAGGTGGTTGAGTTGTGCTGTGTCTGGTTAATGACTATTAAAGATTGATTCTTCTCCCCTGTGCTCTTGTGCCATAAAACCTGCCTTACCTGTGCTCCCAGCAAATGAATCTGCTTTATCTTGACACCTCTGATCAATTCTGCCTCTGTAGCAATCCTGCTTTGCTTGCCTGGCAAGGGCTAAGGTGTAATGAACAGAATATTTATGACCAGAGCTGCCCAGGAATGATTCCACAAAACTTTCTTTCCTGGAAAAAGAAGAGCCAAAGCCCAGCCCACCCAAGAGCAAAACTACTGGACACAGAACCTCCTGTGGGGAAGCAGTGTCCAGGAGAAAGTGCTGAGGGAAAGGCCATGTTTGCAGTCTGGGACCAAAACCAGTCCTGAGGGGTGAGATTGCCTTGGCACCTCTGGATTTAGAGAATCACAGAAGCAGAGAATTGTTTGGGTGGGAGAAGGCCTCTGAGCTCAGCCAGTCCAGCCAGCAGCCCCACCAGGGCCACCCAACCAGGGCCCCAGGTGCCATGGCCACAGGGCTCTGGAACCCCTCCAGCCATGGGGACTCCACCACCCCCCTGGGCAGCCTCTGCCAGGCCCTGACCACTCTGGCACCAAAGACATTTTGCCTCCTCTCCAACCTCAGCCTCCCCTGGCACAATTCCAGGCCAGTTCCTCTCCTTCTAGCACCTGAGAGTGGGGTGCAGAGCCCAGCCCCCACCTGACTGCATCCTCCTCTCAGGAGCTGCAGAGGGCAATGAGGTCTCCCTCAGCCTCCTCTGCTCCAGGCTGAACACCCCCAGCTCCCTCAGCTGCTCCTCCCCAGCCCTGCTCTCCAGACCCTGCCCCAGCTCTGTTGCCCTGCTCTGGCCCTGCTCCAGCCTCTCAATGTCCTTCCTGGAGTGAGGAGCCCAAGCCTGAGCCCAGGGTTTGAGTATTTGTTGTTTTAACAAAGTGAGAGTGAAAAGGAAGTCCTCCTATTAAAACTGAGAGGAAAGACAAAGATCCTAAGGTGCCAAAAGGACCCAGACTGAAGTTTTATTTCTTGTGGATTTTTTTTTCTCAGCCTTTAGGCACTTTTACACTTTCAGACAGGCAGAGAAAGCCTCCTGAGGAGCAGCAGTGGGCTAGGAAAGCTGCTTGGCACCTAGCAGTAGGCCTAGCAGGGAAAGGGAGGCAGAGACACTGCCTCACTCCCTGATCTGTCAGCTTCTAGCCTGGTGAAGACACAGATGTGTGAACATCCACCTCATGGAAGGCAACCTCTGTGCTTCTCTTGCCCCAAGAACTATGCAGAACATGCCCCAGAGCTCTGCTTTGAGAAGAAAGAGCCACACCACCCAGGGCACTGCACAGCCTCTGCAGCAGAGGCTCACAGGGGTTAGGGGTTGGAAGGGACCTCTGGAGAGCTTCCAGCCCAACCCCCTGCCAGAGCAGGAGCAGAGAATGCAGCACAGGGCACACAGAACACATCCAGACAGGGCTGGGAAGGCTCCAGAGCAGGAGACTCCACAACCTCTCTGGGCAGCCTGCTCCAGGGCTCTGTGGAACCTCCTGTGCTGGAGTTTCCATCCCCTGCCCCTTCTGTCACAGGGCACAGTGAGCAGAGCCTGTCCCTGTCCCTTCCTTCTGACCCCCAGCCCTCAGATATTTATGAACATTAAATCCCCTCTAAGTCTTCTCCTCTCCAGACTGAACAGCCCCAGGGCTCTCAGCCTCTCCTCCCCAGGCAGTGCTGCAGTCCCTTCAGCATCCTTGCAGCCTCCCTTGGGCTCTCTCCAGCAGGATCCCTGTCCCTCCTGAGCTGGGCAGCCCAGAGCTGGATGCAATATTCCAGGGGAGGTCTCAGCAGGGCAGAGCAGAGGGGGAGGAGAACCTCCCTGGCTCTGCTGGACACACTCTGAATGCCCCCAGGACCCCCGTGGCCTCCTTGGCCCCCAGGGCACATTGCTGTGCCCTGCAGCACTTGCTGCCCCCCAGCACTGCCAGGTCCTGCTCCTTGGGGCTGCTCCCCAGCAGATCCCCTCCCAGGCTGTGCTGCTGCAGTTTGTTCTTCCTGCCCAGCTGCAGCACTCTGCTCCTGTCCTTGCTGAGCCTCAGCAGGTTCCTCCCTGCCCAGCCCTCAGCCTGCCCAGCTCTCACACAGCCTTCAGGTGTCTCAGCCAAGCCTCCCAGCTTGGTGTCATCAGCAAACCTGCTGAGCAGCCTCTGTCTGTCTGTCTGCCATTGCCACCAATGTCATGGATGAGGATGTGGAGCAGGACTGGACCCAGCACTGGTCCCTGGGGGACTCTTGTGGTCCCTTCCAACCCTGACTGATACTATGATACTATCTTCCAGGATCTGAAGGGGGGGAAGGGAAGGCTGGGGAGGACTCTGCTCAGGATCTCAGGGAGTGATAGGACTAGGGGGAATGGATGAAGCTGGAGGTGGGGAGATTCAGGCTGGAGGTGAGGAGGAAGTTCTTCCCCATGAGAGTGGTGAAGCCCTGGAATGGGTTGTGCAGGGAGGTGGTTGAGGCCCTGTCCCTGGAGGTGTTTAAGCCCAGGCTGGATGAGGCTCTGGCCAGGCTGCTCTAGTGTGGGGTGTCCCTGCCCATGGCAGGGGGGTTGGAACTGATGATCCTTGTGGTCCCTTCCAACCCTGACTGATACTATGGTACTATGACTCCACTGGTGCCAGCTCTCCAGCTGGACTTGGCACCCCTGAGCACCACTCTTGGGCCTCTGTAGAGCAAGAGCTGCTCTGCTCTTTGCCTGGCACCCAGCTCTGCCCAGGCTGCCACAGCAGCCTCCAAAGTGGCACTGCAGCAACTGCCCCTCAGGGGAGAAACATTTTCCTGCTAATGAGGCAAAGCTCTGCCTGGTGTTTGGAGAGGCTAATTTGATCTTTTCCCTGGAAATTCATTAGCTGCCCGAGTGTAATGATTAGTGCTGCTGTAAGGAGCCACTGGGTTAAGCACCACCCATGGGAGCACAGCCACTGCTGCTTTTGCTGCCACTGCTGTGGCTGGCAAAGGGAAGCTCCCAGCAAGAGGGAAAAGGAATGGACAAGCCCCTGCCTAGGCTTCATGCCAGGGCTGCTCCTGTGAGGCTCCCACAGGACCCAGGGCAGCAAGAAATCTTCTGGGATAAAACTGAACAATCACAGAATGAGAGACTCACAAACTGTTTCAGATGGGAGAAGTCTCCAAGATCACTCAAGAGTCCAACCATCAGCCCTGGGCAAGACTCAGCCCTCCCCAGGAGGGGAACAGGAACAAGAGGGTAGCTCCATCACTCCTGCCTGCTTGTCTCTGCTGAGCTTCAGGACCACCACAAACTCAACCAGTTTGGGGTCTCCAGCATTACTTCCAAGTGGAGGAGGCTTTGCTGCTGCCCCCAGGGGAGCCAGCATTCAGCTTCTTTATGTTTAGTCTCACAATGAACAAAAGCACAGAAGCAGAGAACTCATGTGGGTGGGAAAGGCCTCTGAGCTCAGCCAGGCCAACCAGCAGCCCCACCATGGGCACCCAACCATGGCCCCAGGTGCCATGGCCACAGGGCTCTGGAACCCCTCCAGGCATGGGGACTCCACCACCTCCCTGGGCAGCCTCTGCCAGGCCCTGACCACTCTGGCACCAAAGACATTTTTCCCCCTCTCCAACCTCAGCCTCCCCTGGCACAGTTTCAGGCCAGTTCATAGAATCATAGAATCAATAAGGTGGGAGAAGACCTCAGAGCTCATCAAGGCCAACCTCTCACCCAACCCCTCTTGACAGCTAAACCATGGCTCCCAGTGCCACATCCAATCCCCTCTTGAACCCCTCCAGGGATGGGGACTCCACCACCTCCCTGGGCAGCACATCCCAATGGCTCTTGCACCAAAGACATTTTTCCCCCTCTCCAACCTCAGCCTCCCCTGGCACAGTTTCAGGCCAGCTCCTCCTGTCCTATTGCAGGGCAGAAGAGCCCAGCCCCCAGCCCACTGCAACCTCCCTTCAGGGAGCTGCAGAGAGCAAGGAGGTCTCCCTCAGCCTCCTCTTCTCCAGCCTGAACCCCCCCAGCTCCCTCAGCCCTCCTCTAGCCCAGGGGCTCCAGCCCCTCACTGCCCTGCTCTGGACAGGCTCCAGCCCCTCAGTGTCCTTCCTGCAGGGGGGGCCCAGAGCTGAGCACAGCTCTCCAGCTGTGGCCTCCCCAGTGCTGAGCACAGGGGGATGGTCACCTCCTGGCCCTGCTGCCCACCCTGCTTCTGACCCAAGCCAGGAGGCCTTTGGCTTCCTTGGCCCCCTGGGCACTGCTGGCTCATATTTAATGGACTGAACCCCCAGGTTCAAGATTATTTGCTCCCTGAGCTTCCCTGGCTACCCTCTTGTTCCTGTTCCCCTCCTGGGGAGGGCTGAGTCTTGCCCAGGGCTGATGGTTGGACTCTTCACTGATCTTGGAGACTTCTCCCATCTGAAACAGTTCTGTGGGTCTCTCATTCTGTGATTGTTCAGTTTTATCCCAGAAGATTTCTTGCTGCCCTGGGTCCTGTGGGAGCCTCACAGGAGCAGCCCTGGCATGAAGCCTAGGCAGGGGCTTGTCCATTCCTTTTCCCTCTTGCTGGGAGCTTCCCTTTGCCAGCCACAGCAGTGGCAGCAAAAGCAGCAGTGGCTGTGCTCCCATGGGTGGTGCTTAACACAGTGGCTCCTTACAGCAGCACTAATCATTACACTCGGGCAGCTAATGAATTTCCAGGTCAGGCTGGCAGGTCTGTAGTTCCCTGGGTGCTCCTTGCAGCCCTCTTGCGATGGGTGTCCCCTTTGCCAGGCTCCAGTGAGCTGGCCCCTCCAGGGCTGCTGGGACATGATGGGAAGTGGCTTGGTGAAGAGCTCTGCCAGCTCCTGCAGCACCCTCAGGGGTTTGCCATCCAGCCCCTGGCTTGTGTGTGTCTAGGTGGTGCATCAGGTCCCTGAGCCTCTCCTCTGGGACCGTGGGGGCTTCATTCTGCTGCCCACCCCTACCACTCCTGCTAGAAAGCAACAACTGAGCCTTTGCTGTGGGCAGCAAGATCAGCCCCAGGAGCACTCAGCCAGGGTACTGCCTGCTGTGAATCAGTAGCAGAGCACCACGGCCCAGGAGGGGCACTTCTCTGAGTGTTTCTGTTACCTCCAACACTGAGTCAATTGCTTTCCTCTCATGTGAAGGAATGTGTGTGCTGCACAGTGAGGGTTAGGCTCAGCCCTTTTACCCTGCTCCTGGGCAGGAATCCAAGCTGGAGCTCCTTGGAATAACTTCACCTCTGTCTTGATTTTCATTGAGGGTGGAAGCAGGCAGGGCAGGAAAATGAAGGCTCTTTGCCCCTGATTTCCAGCTGAGGAAGACTCAACACTGAACATTCAACTCACAACATGGAACTTGGCAGGGCTGCTTATGGAATCATACAACCATCGAGGCTGGAAAAGGTCCTAAGCTCACCCAGATCAACACAACCCCACCAAGGCCACCAAACCAGGGCCCCAGGTGCCATGGCCACACATTTGTTGAACCCCTCCAGGCATGGGGACTCCACCACCTCCCTGGGCAGCCTCTGCCAGGCTCTGTCTACTCCTGCACCAAAGACATTTTTCCTCATCTCCAACTTGAACCTTCCCAGGTGCAACCCAACCCTTTCTGTGCCTCTCTGAGACAGGAGTGAGGTGTGGATGGGCAGAGCCAGCAGCTGAGAAGACAGCCAAAGGGTGCCTGGGCTGCTTGTCCTGCAGTGTGCCAGCAGTGCCAGGGCATGCTGCACCCTCCAGCAATCCAGGGCTTCCCTGGGCTGCAGGGAGGAGCAGGCTGCTCTCTGAGCAGCTGGCCACAGCTGCTCTGCCTGCCTGAGTCACTCCTGGCTCCTACTGATTTCTAGCAACGCCTCTCCAGGTACAGCTTTGTGTTTCATGCTGCCAAACAGCTCCACTGCACCCAGATGCTGTGTGGGAAGGACACCACGGGGTGAAGATGCTCAGAGGCTGCAGAACCTCCCCTGTGGGGCCAGGCTGGGAGAGCTGGGGCTGTGCAGCCTGGAGAAGAGAAGGCTCCAGGCAGACCTCAGAGCAGCCTGCCAGGAGCTGAAGGGCTCCAGGAGAGCTGGGGAGGGACTTGGGACAAGGGCTGGGAGTGCCAGGCTGAGGAACAATGGCTTTGAGCTGGGAGAGGGGAGACTGAGAGTGGAGATGAGGAAGGAATTGTTGAGAGTGAGGCTGGGGAGACTCTGGCACAGGCTGCCCAGGGAGGCTGTGGCTGCCTCCTGCCTGGAGGTGTTGAAGGCCAGGCTGGATGAGGCCCTGAGCAGCCTGTGCTGGTGGGAGGTGTCCCTGCCCATGGCAGGGGCTGGAGCTGGATGAGCTTTGAGGTCCTTTCCAAGCCAACCCACTCCCTGAGCTTGTCAGCCTGTGCAGACATGGAGCAGTGTCCCCTAGGCAATCACAGACCTCAGCTCCAGTGGAATCCTCTGATCAGTGCTTTACCAACAGACAGGCTTGCAGCAGCCTCTTCCCATTGGTGTTGTCTTGCAGTTGTGTTCCACCCCCAAATGCTGATGAGTAAGAATTGATCTCATTTCCACATCCACTAATTATCTCTCTGATCAGCTAGGCCAGGCCCCTTTGGCAGTGCAGCCCCAGCTGCATGAGGCAGATGCTTCTCTCTGCTAAAAACGTTAAGCTGCCTAGAAGCAGCTAATCTGCAAGACTTGAAACTCTATTCTAGGGCCAAATGGGTTATTAATAAGGCATCTTAAATTGGCCAGAACATGCTGAATTCTAGGCATAGTTTTTTTAATTCCCAATTAATTAGCCTAGGAAGAAAACAGCAATAACCCTGCCAGTGCCAGAGCCCAGCTCCAGAGCCGGGGATGCTGCAAGAGCAGGGCCCTGCCAGGAGCCCAGCAGCAGGGGCACTGCCCCCCCTGGTCAGAGCAGTGGTTTGAACAGGTGTGCCTGCACCAGGGAAAGAAAACTATCTTCCCCTGTGACAAATCCCCAGCCCACAACCTCCTCTCTGCAAAGAATGGAGGACACTGAGGGGCTGCAGCAGGGCCTGCAGAGAAGGGCGACAGGGCTGGGGAGGAGCAGCTGAGGGAGCTGGGGGTGTTCAGCCTGGAGCAGAGGAGGCTGAGGGAGACCTCATTGCTCTCTGCAGCTCCTGAGAGGAGGCTGCAGTGAGCTGGGGGCTGGGCTCTGCTCCCCACTCTCAGGCTGCCCGGGGAGGTGGTGGAGTCCCCATCCCTGGAGGTCTTGAGGACTCCTGTGGCCATGGTGCTTGGGGCCATGGTCTGGTGGCCATGGTGGTGCTGGGTTGGACTGGGTGATCTTAGAGGCCTTCTCCAACACAAACCAATGGTTCTTAGAGGCCTTCTCCAAACACAGATGGTTCTCAGAGCCTGGCACCCCCCTCCTCACAGCTGTGCTGCCAGCCTTAAACACCACAACGAAGCCCTTCCCCCAGGCACCTCTCCTGCGTGGGTCCCCTGCCCTTACACCTGCGGATCCTCCTGGCTGGCTCAGGAGCGGCACCAGCAGCCCCTGCTGCCAGGGCTCTGAAGCAACATCACTGCCCCCTTAGGGATTGCCACAGCTCCACAGGGAGTGCCCAGCCATGGGAGAGAAAAGCTGCTCGGCTCGAGAGGGAGCAGCTCCTGCTGCCAGCTCAGGGCTCTCCAGCCTCGCTCCCCTGCTCCTGCCTTGCTGATGCCCAGAGTGGCCTTTCCTGAGGCACTCACACCTCCTGCTCTGTGCATCTTAGCAACTTACTGCTCAATCCACATCTCTAAGCTTCTCTCCTGGCAAAGCCAACTTCCCTGGGCCTTTCTGGCACCCTGACTCACAGCACTCTTAACAACACAGACTCACAGGCTGGAAGGCAGCCTCCAAGGGCATCTTGTGCAAGCCCTGCAGGCAGCAGGGACAGCTCCAGCCAGAGCAGGCTGCCCAGGGACACAGCCAGGCTGAGCTTGGATGGCTCCAGGGATGGAGCCTCAAGCACCTCCCTGGGCAGCCTGGGCCAGTGTCTCCCCAGCCTCCCCTGTGCAGAGCTTCCTCCTGGTGTCCAACCTAACTCTGCCCTGCTCCAGTGCCAAACCCTTGTCCCTTGGCCTATCCCCACAGCCCCTTCTGAGCAGTCCCTCCCCAGCTGCCTGCAGCTCCCCTGCAGATCTTGAACTGCAGCTCTGAGGTCTCCCTGGAGCCTTCTCTTCTCCAGGCTGAACAGCCCCAGCCCTCCCAGCCTGGCCCCATGGCAGAGGTTCTGCAGCCTCTGATCATCTTGGAGGCCTCCTCTGGACCCTTTCCAGCAGCTCCAGGTCCCTCATGCTGGGATGATCCCATATCTGGCCCCAGCCCTGCAGGTGAGGTCTCCCCAGAGCAGGGCAGAGGGCCAGGATCCTCTCTCCAGCTCTGGCCACACTGCTTTGGCTGCAGGCCAGGCTGCCCTTGGCCCTCTGTGCTGCCAGTGCCCATTGCTGGCTCCTGCCCAGCTTCTCCCCCACCAGCACCCCCAAGGCCTTCTCTGCAGGGCTGCTCTCAGTCTCACCACCCCCAGCCTGGGTTGGTACCCAGGGCTGCCCTGACCCAGGTGCAGGACCTTGCACTGTGCCTTGGTGAACCTCCTGAGGTTCTCCTCAGCCTCCTCTGCAGCCTGCCCAGGTGCCTCTGGATGGCTCCCATCCCATCCCTCAACCTTATCAGCTGCACCACTCAGCCTGGTGCTATCTGCAGGCTTGCTGAGGGTGCCTCAATCTCCCTGTGTCAGTGATGAAGACACTGAACAGCTCTAGTGCCAGCACAGACCCTTAGGTGTGACCACTACCCTTTGGGGTGTGATCATCCAACCCCCTCCTTAGCCACAGACACTCCCTGCTGGCTTTTGGATTGTGTGTGATGCTTTTGGGTCACTTCAGCCAAGTGGGAGGGAATGGAGCCATGGCACTGCTGCTGTCCCCTTCCCAGGCAGCATGGCTGAGGGCCAGTTCTCTCTGAGAAGCCAATTGATGACTGTCTCAAGCCCCAGCACCCTTGCAAGAAGCTGTCAGAGGACAGCCAAGAGAGTCCAGTGGCTTCCCCTGCTGCCAAGCACTGAGCTAAAGGCCACTCCACCTGGGCCACAAACAAAGGCAGGGAACAGAACACAGAGCCTTGCCCAAAGCCAGACTGCACTCAGAGGCTTGCCCCCCTCCTAGAGCTGTAAATCCTCTTGGCTGCTCAGCTCAGCTCCACTTCTCCATGATGCTTTCCCAGCAGCCCCAGGACCTATGGCTTGGTGTGACCCAAGGTATCACAGTCTCACAGTCTCACCAAGGCTGGAAGAGACCTCAAAGATCACCAAGTCCAACCTGGCACCACAGACTCCAAGACTAGCCCATGGCACCAAGTGCCACATCCAGTCCCCTCCTGAACACCTCCAGGGATGGGGACTCCACCACCTCCCTGGGCAGCACATCCCAATGGCAAACAACTCTCTCTGGCAAGTACTTTCTCCTCACCTCCAGATTAAACCTCCCCTGGCACAGCTTGAGCCTGTGTCCTCTTGTTCTGGAGCTGGTTGCTAGAGAGAAGAGGCCAACCCCCACCTCCCTTCAGGTAGCTGTAGGCGACACAGCAGAGAGAGGCCCCTTGAAGAAGCCTCCCCACAAGTCCTCAGCAGCTCCTGCTTTGAGCTAAGCTTGAAGGTGTCCTGTGACCAGCACTGCCAGCTTCCCACTCACACACCTGGCCAGTGCCAGCAGCTGTGCCAGCTGCCAAGGTGGGAAGGGAAGACAGAGTAAAACATGGAGAACATCCCAGCCTGGAGTTCTGCCTTTGCAGCCTTGGACACCAGCTTGTGTCAGAATCAGGGAGGAATGAGAGTGTGATCTAGAGAGGTTCCTGCTTTAGGTGACACAATTCATAGCAGAGAAGCAGAGAATGGTCTGGGTTGGAAAAGGCCTCTGAGCTCAGCCAGTCCAACCAGCACCCAGCCCCACCAGGGCCACCCAACCAGGGCCCCAGGTGCCATGGCCACAGGGCTCTGGAACCCCTCCAGCCATGGGGACTCCACCACCTCCCTGGGCAGCCTCTGCCAGGCCCTGACCACTCTGGCACCAAAGACATTTTCCCTCCTCTCCAACCTGGCACAATTTCAGGCCAGTTCCTCTCCTTCCTTCACCTGACAGACCACTAAACCTCCCCTGAGGGAGCTGTAGAGAGCAATGAGGTCTCCCCTCAGCCTTCTCAACACTGAACACCCCCAGCTCCCTCAGATGCTCCTGCCCAGCCCTGTGCTCCAGACCCTTCCCCAGCTCTGTTGCCCTTCTCTGGCCCTGCTCCAGCCCTCAATGTCCTTCTGGGAGTGAGGAGCCCAAAACTGAACACTCAAGGTGTACTCAAGGTGTGACCTCCCCAGTGCTGAGTACAGGGGGGCAATCCCTGCCCCGGTCCTGCTGTCTGCACCACTGCTGATCCAGGAACCTGACCATGCATCAGAGCATCCTGAAGACCCCAGAGGAGAACTCCTGCAGTAGGACTGGCAGCTAATACAGCAGCAGGGCTTTGTTACCAGAGCTAAGCCAGCAGCTCAGCCCTCCAGAGAGCAGCCTTCAGCCACACAGAGCCTGTGCACCACCAGCACTCCCAGCTTGCACTCAGAGACATCGAGACCGAGCAGCTTGCAAATAAAAGCTGGGAGAAGCAGTGGAGCAAACAACTCACCCAGCTGAGCTCAGCCCCGATGTCTCACCACTGTGCTCACTCCTAAAGCTTCCAAGCTGCCTGCTCAGCCATCAGGGCAAAGGAAACCCTGCTCCAGCAGCTGGAGGGAACCACTCCGCTTGCCAGACTAGAAGCAGCGGCAGAAAGCAGAGGGAGGAGATGAAACGAGATGGTCAGGAGTGCATTGCACAGAGCTGTCCTGCTGCAGTGCTGCTCCAGCACAGAGGCAGAGAATCTCAGAATGGGTTGGAAGGGGCCTCCAAAGCTCATCCAGCACTCAGCAGGGACATCCCCAACTAGATCAGGTTGCTTGTCCAGCCTGACCTTGAATAGCTCCAGGCATGGAGCCTCAACCACCTCCCTGGGCAGCCTGCTGCAGGGTTCCAGCAGCCTCCTGGGGCAGAACTTGTTCCTCACATCCAATCTCCATCTGCTCTGCTCTCCTTTCAAACCCTTGCCCCTGGGGCTGTCCCTGCAGGCCTTTGGGGACACGCCAGAGGCTCACCTGCATTCCCAGATACCTGAGGGAAAGGCTGACCCTGGGCAGATTTGAGACTGGCTATTCACTGTGCCTGAGACTCCTCACTTGGAGGCAAGCTGAATCACCTCAGCAGCCCAGAGGCTTCCCTTGCCTTTTTTTTCCCCTTCATATTTTGCCTTTTTATCTTCTTTTTTCCCCCTCTTTTCTTCTTCAACTTCCCTTTTTAATTTGTTTTTCCCCAGCTGGGATTTTCACTCTCTAATTAGGCAGTTGAATTAGTTCACTAATGGGTTTGCTGAAGGCAAAGACAGGATGGGGAAACCTGAGCAGGATCACTCCTTACAAGAGCAGCTGAATGAGCAGAGAAGCTCAACTCAGAATCATAGAGTGGTTTAGGTTAGAAGGGACCTTCAGGATCATCCAGCTCCAGCCCCCTGCCATGGGCAGGGACACCTCCCACCAGCACAGGCTGCTCAGGGCCTCATCCAGCCTGGCCTTCAGCACCTCCAGGCAGGAGGCAGCCACAGCCTCCCTGGGCAGCCTGTGCCAGAGTCTCCCCAGCCTCACTCTCAACAATTCCTTCCTCCTCTCCACTCTCAGTCTCCCCTCTCCCAGCTCAAAGCCATTGTTCCTCAGCCTGGCACTCCCAGCCCTTGTCCCAAGTCCCTCCCCAGCTCTCCTGGAGCCCTTCAGGTCCTGGCAGGCTGCTCTGAGGTCTGCCTGGAGCCTTCTCTTCTCCAGGCTGCACAGCCCCAACTCTCCCAGCCTGGCCCCACAGGGGAGGTTCTGCAGCCTCTGCTCATCTCTGTGGCCTCCTCTGGAGCCTCTCCAGCAGCTCCAGGTCCTTCTTGTGCTGGGGGCCCAGAGCTGGAGGCAGTGCTGCAGGTGGGGGCTGAGCAGAGCAGAGGGGCAGAATCCCCTCCCTGTGCTGCTGCTCTCCCTGCTCTGGCTGCAGCTCAGCACTCAGCTGGCTCTGGGCTGCCAGGGACCAGTGCTGGCTCCTGGGACTCTGTCACCACCTGACACCCCCAAGGCCTTCTCCTCAAGGCTGCTGACAGTGAATCCAGCAGGAATGTCTGGAACCCATGGAAGGGCTCCTGGACAGTTTCTGCTGTGTCCTGAAGGCAGTTGTCATGCCTGAGACAGCCTCTTCAACACTCCTAACAAATCAAATTAAAAGCAGACCCCAGGCTGAACATCTCTGCCTGAGGCAGGAGAACTGATGAATTAACCACAGAGAAGGTGGAACACCTACCTTAGGAAACCCATCTGCTCCAAAGCACTTGAAGACTGTCAGCTGCCTGGCTTGGATGTTTGCAGCACGGTGCACAGGCCAAAGGCATCACCATGCCACAGCATGCAGAGACTCAGCCTGGGCACCAGCAGCAGTGCTACAGAGCGGGGAGGCACAGGGCCAGCCCCTCCCATGGAATAGCTCCTGGGCTGGAATCACAGGAGACTGAATTTTGTAAGTTATGCAATGAGAAAAGGCCAGGGGAGATCCCAAGGTTTGCTCTGCTCTGATAAGGCTACTGCTTGGTCCTTGTAATCTGCTAGCACTGCTCTGAGTAGAGTAGAGTAGAATAGAATAGAATAGAATAGAATAGAATAGAATAGAATAGAATAGAATAGAATAGAATAGAATAGAATAGAATAGAATAGACCAGACCAGGTTGGAAAAGACCTCAGGGATGATCAAGTCCAACCTAGCCCCCAGCACCATCTGATGAACTCAACCCTGGCACCAAGGGCCTCATCCAGGCTCTTCCTAAACACCTCCAGGGATGGGGACTCCACCACCTCCCTGGGCAGCACATCCCAAGGGCCAGTCTCTCTATGAAGAACTTCTTCCTCACCTCCAGCCTAAACCTCCCCTGGCACAGCTTGAGACTATGCCCTCTTGTTCTGGTGCTGGGGGACTGGGAGAAGAGACCAACCCCCAGCTGGCTACAACCTCCCTGCAGGGAGTTGCAGAGAGCAAGGAGGTCTCCCCTGAGCCTCCTCCTCTCCAGGCTAAGCAACCCCAGCTCCCTCAGCCTCTCCTCACAGGGCTGTGCTCCAGACCCCTCCCCAGCTTTGTTGCCCTTCTCTGGACACCTTCAAGTGTCTCAATGTCCTTCTTAAACTGAGGAGCCCAGAACTGGACACAGGACTCAAGGTGTGGCCTAAGTGCTGAGCCTTGCTGAGGTCCAGGCAGACCACATCCACAGCCTGCCCCACATCCACCAGGCAGTCACCTGGGCATAGGAGATCAGGTTGGTCAGGCAGGACCTGCCCTTCCTGAATCCCTGCTGGCTGGGCCTGAGCCCTTGGCCATCCTGTAAGTGCTGTGTGATGCACTCAGGATGAGCTGTTCCATCCCCTTGCCTGGCACTGAGGTCAGGCTGACAGGCCTATCATTCCCTGGCTCCTCCAGCCGGCCCTGCTTGTGGATGGGCACCACGTTGGCAGCTTCCAGTCTTCTGGGACCTCTCCAGTGAGCCAGGACTGCTGAAAAATGATGGAGAGCAGCTTGGCAGCTGCTCTGCCAGCTCTCTCAGCACCCTAGGATGGATCCCATCCAGTCCCATGGACTTGTGGGGGTCCAAGCAGCTAAGGAGATCTCTAACTGCCTCCCCTGGAACACAGGGGAGCTATGCAGCTCCCTGGCTCCTTCTGCCAGCTCTGCAGGCCACTTGGCCAGCAGACAACCTGTCCTGCTATTGAAAACTGAGGCAAAGCAGGCGGTAAGTACCTCTGCCCTTCCTCATCTTGTGTTTCCGTGGTCCCCTCCATGCCCACCAAGGAGTGGAGGCTGTCTTTGCCCTCCTCTTGCCATCAGTACATTTATAGAAGCATCTCTGCTTCTCCAGCATCTCTGTGCACACAGCCTGCACCTTGCCCAGTGCTCCAGCCCACCCTGGGACCCAGCACTGCCTGCACAGCTCCATCCTGCCAGAAACAGCCCCTGGGGGTGGACAAGAGCTCTGCTTTGGCAAGCAAAACCAATCTGATACTACAAGCTGGGGCTTAGCTCTGCCTCTTAATTAATCACACCATCTATGGGAACATGATTACTTAGCCTGCCAGCAGCAAACTGGCTTGTCCTGCTTGAGGCACCAGCAGAGCGAGAATGAAGCAAGGCCTCAGCCGGGGCGCCGTGATGCTAGAGGAGCAGGGAACATCTGTGCAGGAGAACACAGTGTGCTCTCAGCAACAGGGAACCTTCCTGCAGCTCAGAGCTGGGCTCAGAAGGCAGCTACAAAGGGCACAGCTGGTACCATCGATGAACACAGCACCCACAGCTACAGCCACAGGTATGTGGTGCCTGACTCGTGAAGCTCATGAGGGCAGCACACCAGTGACTGCCCAGAGAGTCTCACAGGACGCTCACAGGATGGCTCAGGTTGCAAGGGACCTCAGAGATCTTCCACCCCCAGCCCCTGCCATGGGCAGGGACCCCTCCCACCAGCACAGGCTGCTCAGGGCCTCATCCAGCCTGGCCTTCAGCACCTCCAGGCAGGAGGCAGCCACAGCCTCCCTGGGCAGCCTGTGCCAGAGTCTCCCCAGCCTCACTCTCAACAATTCCTTCCTCAGCTCCAGGCTCAGTCTCCCCTCTCCCAGCTCAAAGCCATTGTCCCTCAGCCTGGCACTCCCAGCCCTTGTCCCAAGTCCCTCCCCAGCTCTCCTGGAGCCCTTCAGGTGCTGGTAGGCTGCTCTGAGGTCTGCCTGGAGCCTTCTCTTCTGCAGGCTGAACAGCCCCAGCTCTCCCAGCCTGGCCCCACAGGGGTGGTTCTGCAGCCCTCTGAAGTCTTCTCAAGACACTGGTCTGAAACAGCCTGCAGCAAAGGGAGGTGTTTAGCTGAGAAACTCCAGCCATGGGCCAGAAGATGTCCACTTGCTAGGCACTATCAGTTGTGTCTGATCAGGTGGCCAGCATCAGCCATCTCCTCTCTCGAGGGCTTGTTTTTGTCACTCCTGATGACCCATTACCAGGGAACAGCCTTTGAGAGCTTCTGCCCTCCTAGGTCAAACTCCCACGTGGAAATGGCAAGGCAAGAACCTGGCTGACCACCTGAAACAGATTCTCCCAAGCCCAGGGAGAGGTCAGCCAGGGAGAGTCTGCTCCCAGAGCCCCTGCTCTGTGCAAGGCACCAGTTCAAAGCTGGCTATTTAAGAGCATGTTGCAGTCCCCATCTGCCTAAGCACCTGAGAGCCTCACTGCTGGCCACACTTCTGCTTTAACATCCAAGTTCTGGGGTCCTGTTCTGGCCACCAGTGCCATGCTAGAGCAGCAGGGCAGGAGGCTGTTTGGCTGAGGGTCAGAGCAGGTTGCCAAAAGGAAACTGTCCCAGTTTGCAGCCAGCAGCTGCCCAGGCACGAGGACAGGAAAGAACTTTTACCCTTCCCCAAGGAGTGAGACAAAAATGCTGCACAGAGGATTGGAGGCTGAAGTGGAAATTCTATTCACAAATAGATACAAAAGGAGCCCAGGCAGGAGGAAAACATCCACCAACTAGGCTCAGTGCTTCACCTGGGCCCAACAGGGCAGAGCCTTCCAGAGCCTTCCAGAAGCAGGGCCAGGGAGGGGCTTCTGCCCCTCTGCTCCACTCTGCTCAGACCACAGCTGCAGCTCTGGGGCCAGTGCTGGAGCCTCTGTGCCAGGAAGGATCTGGAGGGGCTGGAAGGTGTCCAGAGAAGGGCCCCGAGGAGGAGCAGAGGGCTGGAGCTGCTCTGCTCTGGGGACAGCCTGAGAGAGTTGGGGTTGTGCAGGCTGGAGAGGAGAAGGCTCCCAGGAGACCTTCTGGTGGCCTTCCAGGATCTGCAGGGGGCTCCAAGACAGCTGGGGAGGGACTTTGGAGGGTGTCAGGGAGGGATAGGACTGGGGGGGATGGAGTAGAACTACAAGTGGGGAGACTGAGATTGGCTGTGAGGAAGAAGTTGTTGCCCAGGAGGGTGGTGAGAGCCTGGCACAGGCTGCCCAGGGAGGTGGTGGCAGCCTCCTGCCTGGAGGTGTTTGCAGCCAGGCTGGAGGTGGCTGTGAGCAGCCTGCTGTGGGGTGAGGTGTCCCTGCCCATGGCAGGGGTTGGGGCTGGCTGAGCCTTGAGGTCCCTTCCAGCCCTGCCAATTCCATGAGTCTAACCAGTGCCCATCCCCCTGGGACTCTCTCTGGCCTCTGGAGGACTTCTCTTTGTGGTTACCTCTGGATTTCCCTTAACCTACACCAGAAGCACATAACTCAGAGCAGCTGAAGCTATTTTCTCTGCTGCTATGTACCCCTACCCTTGACAGGTCACTGCTCTTAGGGACCAAACCCCGGGAGGTTGCAGCACACCATGAGGCTGCAGCAGCATCACTTGGACCAACATGGGGGGAGGGTTAGCTGGTGCCCTGCTGCTGCTGGCCTGAAGAAGTACAGAAGCCCTGCTCGTGGAGAGCTGTGGCACCGTGGAGCTAACCCATCCTTCTGCAGTCATTTGTGGGTGCCAGAAGCTGAGGACCAGCCAGGAAAAGCCTCCTGAAAGGTCTGCTAGGGAGAAAGAAATACCTGTCACAACACAGTGCATGCTCTGGCTTCAACTGGAGACATCCTCCTGCAACCCCTGCCGGGTGGCTGCAGGTTCCAATCACACCTTGCAGCGCCAGTTACTGATCAGCCTGCCCAGGAGGTGTCAAAACAAGCAGAAAGGGATGCTAGGATCCTGACATCCCTCTGCAGGGAGGAGACACTGGAGATGCTTAGCTTGAGAAAGTAGGTAAGACGCCTCTCCTGCTGGTTACAGGCAGCTGTGGAGGGAACTGCAGCACCTGAAATCCTGATTGTCCACAAGATGGACAGATTAGGACCCTCTCCCTCTCCCTCTCCCTCTCCCTCTCCCTCTCCCTCTCCCTCTCCCTCTCCCTTCCCTTCCTTCCCACCACACAACTGTCCAAGCATATGGAGCAGAGGCAGCAGCCCCCATGCAGGGGAAGTGGTTGACAAGAAGGAAGAAGGCAATTAGGAGATCATTAGGCACTCCTGATCAGGGAGATACTCTGGCAACCAGGAAGGAGGGAAGAGCCAGGCATGACCTCAGCTCTTCTGCTGCTGTCAGTGAGATGCATTTCACGGCCTTGCTTGCAAACTGAGGGAGGATGCTCAGATCAGACCCTGGAAATGAAAAGGAATCCAACTTGGTTTCGTGCCAGCTGTAAGCTTCTTGTTTTCCTTGTTAACAACACTGAGATATTTCCTTGCAAAAGCAAGCTCTGTGCTGCTGTAAACACAGAGCTGGTGGAAGCCAGGATTACTGATTAGCTCCTGAATTAATGCTGCAGCTTTGGGGCAGTCTGGCAGCTAAATTAGTACTTAAACTGTACATCCACATTAGGATTCACACGGAGCTGCTAACTCCTCTGGGACATGCAAAGCAAACCGAGGTAGGCCTGGGATTGCTGCCTCCCACTCCAAGCACAATGGAAGTGCAGCAAGACAGAAAGTGAGGGATGGGAACCAGAAGGAAGCCCAAGGAATAAATACAATAGAACACAATGCAGTAGAATCCAGTAGAATAAATCCCTAATGGCATGGCCTATCACTGCTAGGCACCAGATGACAGGGCATGAATAATTCCTTAACACCCAGTGGCACCTCACATCACTGACAAGCACTGAAGGCCGTGGCAAATAAATAATCAATCAATCAATCAATCAATCAATCCCTAATGGCATGGCCTATCACTGCCCAACACCAAATGCCAGGGGTTAAATAAACAATAGATGCCCAGTGGCATCTCACACCACTGCTACACACCACCTGCCGTGCCACGCAGAATCAGAGAGTTGCTTGGGCTGGAAGAGACCTCCAAGAGCCTGGAATCCAACCTCCAACCCACCCAACACCACCATGGCCATTAAGACAGTTCCCATGGCCACAGATTTCTTGACCACCTGCAGGGACAGTGTCTGCACCCCTGCCCTGGGCAGCCTCTTCCACTGCCTGACCACTCTTTAAACACAGAAACTGTTCCTCATGCCCAGTCTGAAGTTCAAGCCCTTGCCTCTTAATCTGTCACCCAACACTAGGGAGAAGAGACCAAACTCCCACCTCACTCCAGTCGCCTTCTGGAGAGTTATCAAGAGCCAGGTCGTCTCCTGCCCAGCTCCCTCAGCTGCTCCTCACCACAGCTGTTCTCCAGACCCTTCACCAGGGTCACTGCCTGTGCCAGCCTGCACCCAGCCCAGGAGGGGGTGGGCTGAACAGAACCTAGTCCCAGCTAGACAAAGAAACCTGACCCAGGGGGCAGAGACTTGGTCCCCCCTGCCAGGGGGATGGGTTCCCAGGCCAAAGTCTATTCCACTCCCTGCCCACCAAGGGGAAGCCATCCCTTGTCTGCCTCTCTCCCCCTCCCTCACCTGCCCAACAGACCTCTTGCTGCTCCTGCTCTTGCTGCAAGCACCTGGTGGGGCCTGCTCCATGCTGCTCCAGACTCCTATGGGCTGCATCCAGAGCAAATCCACCTTGCCCCCAGAGCACCCCCTGCCAGCTGGGCCTGGCTTTGCTGCCTTTTCATTTACCCTTTGGTAACCTTCCTTTCCCTCAAATGTCTTTGGGGCTGAACTTTCCTTTTCACCTCCAGACTGTGCCTTTCAGCACTTCACCTCTCTTTTCTCCTGCCCAATTTGCTTTCCCCTACCAGGAAAAAAGGCAGAGGGAAGGCAACCTAAGTCATTTGGGGTTTCTGACTCCTGGAAAGCCTAAACCACAGCAGTGCCCTTCTCTGGACCCACTCCAGCCCCTCAATGTTCTTCTTGGAGCAAGGAGCCCAAAACTGAACTACAGGATTCAAGGTGTGGCCTGCCCATGGCAGAGGACCCAAAGCTGCCCTTTCCTGGCTGTCCCCCTCCCTCCCAAGGGGCACCCCCCCACACCTCTGCCCTGCAGCTGCTTGCACAATCACAAACACCCAATGCCACCTCAGATCCCTGCTGAACACCAAGTGCCATGTCATACCAGTAACTCACACCCAGTGCCACCTCAGATCCCTGCTGACACCAGTGCCATGTCATACCAGTAACTCACACCCAGTGCCACCTCAGATCCCTGCTGAACACCAAGTGCCATGTCATACCAGTAACTCACACCCAGTGCCACCTCAGATCCCTGCGAACACCAAGTGCCATGTCATATCATAACTCACACCCAGTGCCACCTCAGATCCCTGCTGAACACCAAGTGCCATGTCATACCAGTAACTCACACCCAGTGCCACCTCAGATCCCTGCTGAACACCAAGTGCCATGTCATACCAGTAACTCACACCCAATGCCACCTCAGATCCCTGCTGAACACCAAGTGCCATGTCATATCAGTAACTCACACCCAGTGCCACCTCAGATCCCTGCTGAACACCAAGTGCCATGTCATACCAGTAACTCACACCCAGTGCCACCTCAGATCCCTGCTGAACACGGGGTGACATTTGGTGTCACTAATAAACAGCAAATGCCAGCTCCTGTCACAGCACTGGGCTGCCCCTGAGCAGCTGCCAGAGGAGCAGCTCAGGATGCCTTCCAGAGCCAGATGGCACAAGTGACCTGACCCCCCCTGCCCTCCCAGAGCAGTGGTCAACAGTTTTCACGGCATTGTTTTACATCACCCCCCAGAATCTGGGTGTGCTGGAGGCCAGGCACCAGGGGTGCTCCCCAGGGCTCAGGCTGGGGCTGCTTCACTTCCATGTATAGTATCACAGTAGTATCAGTCAGGGTTGGAAGGGACCACAAGGATCATCCAGTTCCAGCCCCCCTGCCATGGGCAGGGACACCCCACACTAGAGCAGCCTGGCCAGAGCCTCATCCAGCCTGGGCTTAAACACCTCCAGGGACAGGGCCTCAACCACCTCCCTGCACAACCCATTCCAGGGCTTCACCACTCTCATGGGGAAGAACTTCCTCCTCACCTCCAGCCTGAAGCTCCCCACCTCCAGCTTCATCCCATTCCCCCTAGTCCTATCACTACCTGAGATCCTGAGCAGTCCCTCCCCAGCCTTCCTGTAGCCCCCTTCAGACCCTGGAAGGCCACAATGAGGTCACCTGGGAGCCTTCTCTTCTCCAGCCTGAACAGCCCCAACTCCTTCAGTCTGTCCTCACAGGAGAGCTGCTCCAGCCCTCTGCTCATCCTCCTGGCCCTGCTCTGGACACCTTCCAGCACCTCCAGATCCCTCTTGGAATAGGGGCTCCAGAACTGGAGGCAGTACTGCAGGTGGGGTCTCAGCAGGGCTGAGCAGAGGGGGAGAATCCCCTCCCTTGCCCTGCTGGCCACACTTCTCCTGCTGCAGCCCAGGCTCTGCTTGGCTTTCCGGGCTGCAAGTGCACCCTGAGAGCTCCTGGGGGAGCTTCTCCTCCCCCAGCACCCCCAAGGCTCTCTCCTCAGGGCTGCTCTCCAGCCAGGCCCTGCCCAGCCTGGATTTGTGCCTGGGATTGCCTCCACCCAGCTGCAGGACCCTGCCCTTGGTCTTGTTGAAGCTCCTGAGGTTGGCTTGTGCCCACCTCTCCAGCCTGTCCAGGTCCCTCTGGATGGATCCTTCCCTCCAGCTGTCTGCTGCACCACACAGCTTGGTGTCATCAGCAACCTTGCTGAGGCTGCACTCAGTGCCACTGCCCATGGCCCCCACAGAGATGCTGAACAAGCCTGGTGCCAGGGGCTGATCCCTGAGGGACTCTGCTTGTCCCTGGCCTCCACTGGGACATGGAGCCATTGACAGCCACTCTCTGGGTGCAGCCATCAAGCCAGTTCTGTATCCACCTAGTGGTCACCCATCACACCCATGTGTCACCAGCCTGGAGACCAGGATGTGGTGTGGGACAGTGCTGAAGGCTTTGCTCAGGGCCAGGGAAACCACATCAGTTGCTCTCCCCTCAGCTATTAATGCTGTCACCTGTTCAGAGAAGGCCACCATGTCTTTAGCAATGGTCTGCACTGAGGGGATTAAGGGCCCCTCAGAGAGCTTGCAGAGGGCACCAAGCTGCGTGGCCATGCTGATCTGCTGGAGGCTCTGCAGCAAGGCCTGGAGGGATTGGATCAGTGGGATGAGGTCAGGCATTGGGTGCTGCACTTGAGCCACAACAACCCCATGAGCACTGCAGGCTCAGGGCAGGGTGGCTGGAAACTGCCTGGTGGAAAATGAACCTAGGGGGTGTTGAACAAAAGGAAGCAGAAAATGAGCCAGAGTGTGCCCACAGCAACCAGGCCTGGATCAGCAGTGGTGTGGCCAGCAGGACTAGACATGGGATTGTCCTCCTGTGCTCAGCACACCTGTGCCAGTGTCTCCCCAGCCTCCCTGTGCAGAGCTTCCTCCTGGTGTCCAACCTGACTCTGCCCTGCTCCACTTCCAAACCCTTGTCCCTTGGCCTCTCCCCACAGCCCCTTCTGAGCAGTCCCTCCCCAGCTGCCTGCAGCTCCCCTGCAGGGATTGAACTGCAGCTCTGAGGTCTCCCTGGAGCCTTCTCTTCTCCAGGCTGCACAGCCCCAGCTCTCCCAGCCTGTGCCCACAGCAGAGCTGATCTGGCCCTCTGATCATCCTGGTGGCCTCCTCTGGAGGCCAGAGTCCCTCTCTTGTGTAGAGAGCTCCATATCTGGCCCCAGCCCTGCAGGTGAGGTCTCCCCAGAGCAGGGCAGAGGGGCAGGATCCTCTCTCCAGCTCTGGCCACACTGCTTTGGCTGCAGCCCAGGCTGCCCTTGGCCCTCTGTGCTGCCAGTGCCCATTGCTGGCTCCTGCCCAGCTTCTCCCCCACCAGCACCCCCAAGGCCTTCTCTGCAGGGCTGCTCTCAGTCTCACCACCCCCAGCCTGGGGTGGTGCCCAGGGCTGCCCTGACCCAGGTGCAGGACCTTGCACTGTGCCTTGGTGAACCTCCTGAGGGTGTCCTCAGCCTGTGTCCCTGTCTCTGACACCAGCAACAGCTGGGCAGCAGCTCCTTGCTGGGAGCAGTTTCACAGATTCACAGAAGCACCAGATGGGGTTGGGTTGGAAGGGCCCTTCAAGTTCATCCAGCTCCAGCCCCCTGCCATGGGCAGGGACCCCTCCCACCAGCACAGGCTGCTCAGGGCCTCATCCAGCCTGGCCTGCAACACCTCCAGGCAGGGAGGCAGCCACAGCCAGAGTCTCCCCAGCCTCACTTTAAAGGATCTCTCCAGCTGGACATCAAATGCAAAAGCTGGAGAGCTTCCCATGCACATTTAGCTACCTGACAAGGTTATGTTTTCAGCAGCCAGAGATGTGGTGTCAGCAGGATTTTTTCTCCCCAAAGCACTCAGGAGGGAAGGAAGCTCTCTGCCTTTCAACTCATTCTGTAATTTACTTGATGCAGCCCTGATGTTCGCAGTCTGTAGCTGCTCTGAGAAACATGAGTGATCCAAAACCTCCAAGGACCTCAATCATTACAGAACATGCAGGAGGAACTTGTTGACAACAGCAGCAGTAATGTAATCTGCTGCTGCTTCCAGAGACAAATAGCTCTGTGTAAACCCAGCTGCAGGAGGCTTCCCCTCCTGTTGTGCTCTGAGCAGTGAGGGCAGAACATCCCAACCTGCCTCCACGGGGTGGTGAGCAGGACAGTTGCTGAACCCTGCAGATGACTGTGTGGAGCACACCAGTAATGTGGGGACCCTTTCTGTGCAGAGGAGCACAAAGCAGTGCTCCTGCAGCTACACAGGGACACAGGCTCCCCAGAAATGGGATGGGAGCCATCCAGAGGCACCTGGGCAGGCTGCAGAGGAGGCTGAGGACAACTTCAGGAGTGCAAGGTCCTGCACCTGGGTCAGGGCAGCCCTGGGTACCAACCCAGGCTGGGGGGTGGTGAGACTGAGAGCAGCCCTGCAGGGAAGGCCTTGGGGGTGCTGGTGGGGGAGAAGCTGGGCAGGAGCCAGCAATGGGCACTGGCAGCACAGAGGGCCAAGGGCAGCCTGGGCTGCAGCCAAAGCAGTGTGGCCAGAGCTGGAGAGAGGATCCTGCCCCTCTGCCCTGCTCTGGGGAGACTTCACCTGCAGGGCTGGGGCCACCTGTGGAGCCTTCAACACAGGAAGGACCTGGAGCTGCTGCATCAGGTTGAGAGAAGGACCAGAAAGATGCTCAGAGGGCTGGAGCAGCTCTGTTATGGGCACAGGCTGGGAGAGCTGGGGCTGTGCAGCCTGGAGAGGAGAAGGCTCCAGGGAGACCTCAGAGCTGCAGTTCAATCCCTGCAGGGGAGCTGCAGGCAGCTGGGGAGGGACTGCTCAGAAGGGGCTGTGGGGAGGGGCCAAGGGATAAGGGTTTGGCACTGGAGCAGGGCAGAGTTAGGTTGGACACCAGGAGGAAGCTCTGCACAGGGAGGCTGGGGAGACACTGGCACAGGCTGCCCAGGGAGGTGCTTGAGGCTCCATCCCTGGAGCCATCCAAGCTCAGCCTGGCTGTGTCCCTGTGCAGCCTGCTCTGGCTGGAGGGGTCCCTGCTGCCTGCAGGGCTTGGACAAGATGCCCTTGGAGGCTGCCTCCCAACCCAATGCAAGCTGTGACTCTGCTCCTCTCTCAGCGCTTGCTGCCCAGCCAGCAGCGAGGCAGCAGACGCTTCCTCCCTTCCCAAGGGTTTTAACTGCTCTTGGTCTGTAAGGAAACACTCAGAGGAATGTCCCTGCTCAAAGCCCAGTGCCCATTTCAAGTGGCAAAGTATCTGCAGTGCAGGGTGAGAGAAAGGGGAAGGTGAGCCAGCTCCGTCCTGTGGCTGCAGGGGGAAGCGATGCGGACACCGAGGGGGAGATGTCCCCAGCGCGACTGGGATCACCTGCTCCCGGCTGCGACACGGGCAACGCGCCCGCCGCGCCGGCCTGCAGGCAAGGCTCCCCACTGACTACTCAAACGGGAGCCAGCACTGTGCCCAGGCGGCTAAGAAGGCCAAGGGCATCCTGGCCTGCAGCAGGAAGAGTGGGGCCAGCAGGAGCAGGGAGGTCATTCTGCCCTGTGCTCAGCACTGGTTAGGCCACACCTTGAGTCCTGTGTCCAGTTCTGGGCTCCTCAGTGTAGGAAAGATGTTGAGTTGCTGGAAGGTGTCCAGAGAAGGGCAACAAAGCTGGGGAGAGGCCTTGAGCACAGCCCTGTGAGGAGAGGCTGAGGGAGCTGGGCTTGCTTAGCCTGGGGAAGAGGAGGCTCAGGGGAGACCTTCTTGCTCTCTACAACTCCCTGCAGGGAGGCTGCAGCCGGTGGGGGTTGGTCTCTTCCCCCAGGCAACCAGCACCAGAACAAGAGGACACAGTCTCAAGCTGCACCAGGGGAGGTTTAGGCTGGAGGTGAGGAGAAAGTTCTTCCCAGAGAGAGTCATTGGCCATTGGGATGTGCTGCCCAGGGAGGTGGTGGAGTCCCCATCCCTGGAGGTGTTCCAGAGGGGATTGGACGTGGCACTTGGTGCCATGGTCTAGTCCTGAGGTCTGTGGTGACAGATTGGACTCAATGAGCTTTGAGGTCTCTTCCATCCTTGGTGACACTGTGACACTGTGACTCTGTGATACTGTTTTCTTTCCAGAGGTCTAAGTGGCTCAGTTTTCCAGAAGAACAGCCTGGAGCCACTTACTTGAGAGCTTCAGTCCCTTAGGATTCACCTTAGATGGTGCTGAAATGAGACAGATGAAGGCTGAGCTGGGGATGAACCTGGCAGAGACTTGGCTGAAGAGGCTTTAGCTAAACTCCTCTCAATTTGACATCAGGACAGAGGGGCTGGCTGAAAGGGACAGAGCAGCCAGCGGCAGCATTTGCTCACAAAGCACTTGGAAGTCAGCAAATCTTCCCCAGGAGCCTTGGCTTCCCCACATCTCACCGGGGCTTGTCAGGCGAACTAAGGGCAGTGGGTTGGCACTGGCACTTTGCCAGGCCAGCCAACCCAGGCACTGGCACTGCCCTCTCCCCTTCCAGCTCCCAAGGAGCATCCTTCTGATAATCCAGTGACAGAACCACAGGAGGGCTGGAATGGACCTCCAGAGACCATCCAGTCCAACCCCCCCTGCCAGAACAGGGTCACCCAGGGCAGGGCACACAGAACACACAGAATCAAAGAACCACAGAGCTGGCAGGGCTGGAAGGGACCTCAAGGCTCAGCCAGCCCCAACCCCTGCCATGGGCAGGGACACCTCACACCACAGCAGGCTGCTCACAGCCACCTCCAGCCTGGCTGCAAACACCTCCAGGCAGGAGGCTGCCACCACCTCCCTGGGCAGCCTGGACAGGCTCTCACCACCCTCCTGGGCAACAACTTCTTCCTCACAGCCAATCTCAATCTCCCCACTTCTAGTTCTGCTCCAGCCCCCCCAGTCCTATCCCTCCCTGACACCCTCAAAAGTCCCTCCCCAGCTTGCTTGCAGCCCCCTGCAGATCCTGGAAGGCCACCAGAAGGTCTCCTGGGAGCCTTCTCCTCTCCAGCCTGCACAGCCCCAACTCTCTCAGGCTGTCTCCAGAGCAGAGCAGCTCCAGCCCTCTGCTCCTCCTCGGGGCCCTTCTCTGGACACCTTCCAGCCCCTCCAGATCCTTCCTGGCACAGAGGCTCCAGCACTGGACCCAGAGCTGCAGCTGTGGTCTTGAAAGACTCCAGAGCAGGAGACTCCATAAGCTCTCTGGGCAGCCTGCTCCAGGGCTCAGCAGCCTCACACCAGCAGTTTCTGCTCATGCTGAGGTGGAGCCTCCTGGGTTCCAGTTTGTGCCCTGTGCCCCTCTCCTGTCGCAGGACACTGCTGAGCAGGGCCTGGCCACACAGTGACCCCGGCCCACCCCCACTGAGCAGCACTTACTTTCTCCTGGAATGAGAGCAGCTGCACTTGAGGAGGGAAGCTCTTGGCAGCTGCCTGCACATCTGGAGTGGGGGGACGCAGCAGCTGGCAGGGATGGAAGCAGGAGAGGCTGTTGGGGAGCAGGGTGAGCGTCTCACTTCCACATGGCACTGCCTAGGCTCTGGGTTCCATCAGCCTTGGCTGAAACAGAGAAGGTCCTGGGCACAGAGCTGGAAGCAGTTCAGTCCCTCTGGCAGCTGCTGCAAGGAAGGATCTGTGTAGGTGAGGAGCCAGGGAATGTGCTCTTTGTGTCCCTCGGGGTCTCAGGCCATGCCTTCAGGGGGCTCTTCTGGAAGCACTTTGCACTCCTGGATGACGCCAAGCTGAACTGCTCACCGGGGAGGAGACTCAGAAGCGCCAGGGAGACCTCTGGGGAGAGAGAGAGAGAGAAGGAGGAATGAAGAAGGACGTTCAGCCTTGAAACTGAAGCCTTCCCGTGGCCTTCCAGGCAGTGCACTTCAAGCACCCCCATGCAATGAGTCCATCAGATGGACTCCTGTGCACTGGGTGGGTTGCTCAGCTGTGGCCTGCTCACAGTTTGTTGTGGATTTGGGGTTTTCTCAGCAAACATAGCCCTCCTGAAACCAAACCTCCCAGCATTAAGCTAAAACTGCCCTTAATTAACAGCTTCAGATCCAAGCAGCTTCCATCCCACAAGCCCCAGCCAGAGCTCACACCATGCTCTGCTCTGCTCTGCTTTACTTTGCTCACTCTGCTTCACATCCCAGTTTCTTCTCTGGGCTCATCAGATGCCACTCTGTGCTCCTTGCAACTGTTCCCCCCCAAGCACAACAAACCAGCTCTAGCCAGGTAGCTTTAAACTGTCAGCCAAGACTTCAGCAATGAGATCCCCAGGCAATAGCTTTGGTAATTGAAGTACCACACCTGGCACTGGCAGAGGGCAGTCCCACAGAATCTCACAATGGGTTGGGTTGGAAAGGACCTCAACTACCATTTGGTTCCAGCCCCTGCCACAGGCAGGGACCCCTCCCACCAGCACAGGCTGCTCAGGGCCTCATCCAGCCTGGCCTTCAGCACCTCCAGGCAGGAGGCAGCCACAGCCTCCCTGGGCAGCCTGTGCCAGAGTCTCCCCAGCCTTACTCTCAAGGATTTCTTCCTCATCTCCAGCCTCAGTCTCCCCTCTCCCAGCTCAAAGCCATTGTTCCTCAGCCTGGCACTCCCAGCCCTTGTCCCAAGTCCCTCCCCAGCTCTCCTGGAGCCCCTTCAGTCTCCCTGGAGTTCTCCAGCCCTCTGCTCATCTTGGTGGCCTCCTCTGGAGCCTCTCCAGCAGCTCCAGGTCCTTCTTGTGCTGGGGCCCAGAGCTGGAGGCAGTGCTGCAGGTGGGCTCTGAGCAGAGCAGAGGGGCAGAATCCCCTCCCTGTGCTGCTGCTCTCCCTGCTCTGGCTGCAGCTCAGCACTCAGCTGGCTCTGGGCTGCCAGGGACCAGTGCTGGCTCCTGGGGACTCTGTCACCCACCTGACACCCCCAAGGCCTTCTCCTCAAGGCTGCTCTTGAGCCTCCCCTCACCCTGCTGGATTTGTGCTGGGCACTGCCCAAGCAGCATATTTCTGTGCAACATGGGAGGGTTCAACCTTCTGCAGCCCCCAGTGTGCCAGCACAGCACGACACACGGTGCTGCAGCATCTTCTGGCTGTAGAGAGGGCAAGCACTGTGAGTCAGCCACAAAAGAATTGTGTGGAAAAGGTCCTGCAAAGCTCCTAACCCTCACAAAACACATTCATTAATCAAAGCCTCCCTGGCAGAGCAGAGCAGAGCTGAATGCTGCTGCAGCAGTAGCATGTGGCTTTGGAAATTGTCTTTCAGTAGACCATCCAAAACCTGGCATGGGTCCACCTCCACTTGTTTTGCCTGGTTGTGTCTGCAGCAGCATCAGACACCTGTCTGGAACATCAGAATGAAGTGGAAAACAGGATGAAGGCATTCAAGAGAGAAATACCAGAATCCAGCTTTCATCCTGTGCTTTGCCCTCAGGAATCTCAAATCCATTTCTCCCAGACAGTGCACAGAGCCCTCTGCAAGTGGAAATCACAGCCATGAGCCTCTGCCTTGTGCCATGGAACACCACAGGGGCAGCCAGCCCAGCAGAGCAGCCCAGGCCAGGGAGGAGCATCTTAGTCTCAGGAACAGAACAGCTCCTGCTGCAAAGCATCCCTGCTGCACAGCCTGAGAAAACCACACACCAGGCACAGAATCCCAGAGTGGCTCAGGCTGGAAGGACCTCAGAGATCACCTGCTCCAAGCCCCAGCCATGGGCAGGGACAGCTCCCAGCCAGGCCTGCTGAAAAGGAAGGAACAAAAATATTGAAAACCAGTAATTATAGGCAGAGAGGAAAAGCAAAAAGGCCAAGTCATGAGTGCTGCTCTCATGCCCTCCAGGCCCTCCGAGGAGAGCTCGCTGCACGGACACCAGAGGAGCCAGCACTGCACCCCCGGCACCAAACACTCTGCTGGACTCAGGGTCACAGAAGGCCTCAGGCTGGAAGGGACCTTAGAGATCATCTGCTCCAATCTCCCTGCCATGGGCAGGGTCTCCTCTCAGCTACAACTCTTTGCCCAAGATCTCACCCAGCCTGGCCTTCAACACCCCCAGGCAGGAGGCAGCCACAGCCTCCCTGGGCAGCCTGGGCCAGAGTCTCCCCAGCCTCACCCTGAACAACTTCTGCCTCAGCTCCACTCTAACCCTGCTCTGCCTCAGCTCCAAACCATTCCCCTTTGGCCTGGCTCCAGACCCCCTCAGCAAAAGTCCCTCTGCAGCTTCCTGCAGGCTCCATGGCACTGTGGGGCATGGTTCAGGGGCCATGGGGGGTTGAGAGGTGGCCTTGATGGTCTTGGAGGACTTTTCCAACCCAAACAATTCAGTGATTCTGTGCTCCCTTATAGGATGCCCCTTCAGATTCCCATGTGAGCAGACTTGCTGGAGAGACACAGAATGTGCAGGCACTGGAACAGATCAGATTCAAGGACCAGCAGGACAGGGGATGCAGGGAAGCAAGGCAGGAGGAAACGAACCCCATGCTGTGCTGCAGCCTAGGCAGCAGTGCAGAAATGGGCAGGACAGGCAGTACGAACCAAGCCACACAGCTTGGAGAGGCAAATGTTAGAGACAGAGAAAACCAGCACAGAGAGAAAATGAATAAAGGGAACAAAGAAGGAGAGGGAATTGAGAAACAAAGGAAACCAAGACATGAGGAAATAAAGAAACAGGGAACAAAAATAAAGGAAGTAAGTAGAGGGAAGAAAGGAATAAAGGAAACAAAGGAATAGAGGAAATAAAGAGATAGGAGAAATGAAGGAAATAAATAGAGGGGACAAAGGAATAGAAGAAATATAGAAAGAAAGGATCAGAGGAAAGAAAGGAAAGGAGCAGAAGAGAGAAAGAAATAAAGAAAAGTAAGAAATAGAGGAAATAAAGAAGTAAATAAAGAAATGGAGGAAATAAAGCAATAATAAAGGAAACCCAGACAAGGCCTTGCAGCTCCTACAGACTGCACAGTACAGAGGGAAAGTCTGGCAGACCACAAGGGAAGTTCAGAGGCTCTGCTGAAAGCTCTGTATGAGAGGCTCAGGCAACCTCTCAATCTCAGGGATTCTTCTTGCCACACAGAAAAATGTGAGCCACTGCCACAGGGACTTCAGCAGGTTCAAACCCAGCCCTGAAGGATGCCACAGGTCTCAGGTTACCTGGTCAGAAGGACACCTACAGCCGCATGCAAAGCACAGATTCAAGATCAGCAACATGATCCAGGTGGGGAGGGCCCTGCTGGCTGCAGGTGGGCTTGGGCTGGGGGGAGCTTTAAAGGCCCCTTCCAACCCAATGCATTTCATGATTGTGGACAAATGAAGGGGGTTTGTATGGTTAATAGGTTCCCACTGCTCTTTGGGTCACCATAAAGTTTTAGCAGTTCTCTTGGAAGAGTCCAGCCCAGAGGCACAGAGCTGCTGCAGGCAGCCTGTGAGCACAGCTGAGGCAGCTGGGAGCAGAGGAGCCTGAGGGCTGCCCTCATGGCTGGGGATGAAGCTGTGCAGGGCTGGAGCCAGGCTCTGCTCAGGGATGGCCAAGCACAGCACAAGGGGCACTGGGGGCAAGCTGGAGCAGAGGAGGTGCCAGGGGAAGAGGAGGGGAAACCTTTGTCCCTGTGAGGCTGCTGAGCCCTGGAGCAGGCTGCCCAGAGAGGCTGTGGAGTCTCCTGCTCTGGAGCCTTTCCAGCCCCCCTGGCTGTGCTCTGGGTGCCCTGCCCTGGGTGCCCCTGCTCTGGCAGGGGCTGGCACTGGGTGATCTCTGGAGGTGCCTTCTAGCCTCTAGCATTCTGTGAGGGGGCTGGCTCGGGTCCAGAGGTGAAGTGGTTCTCTGGGGATGATCCCATTTAGGAGCTGTGGGTTGGTGGTTTGCTTCAGGACAGCAGGTTTGCAGTTGCAAAAGTTCTGTGAGTCTGTGAAGGGGAAGAACCACAACTCCCAGAACGTGAAGCGGTCACAGAATCAAACAGGTTGGAGGAGACCTCCAAGCTGTTCAAATCTTCTCAGAAGCAGCAGTTTTTTCCTGAACTATCCTATTTCCAGAGACCCTCTGCACAGGCAGCAGTGTAAAACGTCTCAAAGCCAGCAGCTCATGGGCTGGATTCCTGACTGGCTCCTTAACTGGGCTCCGAAGCAGGAGGATCATGCAGATGTCAGCAGGTTTGCTGCTCAGAGGCTGATTTGTTTGGAGAGCTTCATCAAACTTTATAAATACTGAAAATTCTTATCATCTGCACTTGCTAAGTGACTGTAATTAAGGATTAAGTTGCTGTTCCCCCCTGACATGTGCACCTGTTTAAAGCCAGGGCAGCAGCCAAGCTCATACCAGGGCCATCAATGTCCTCTGCCATCGTTAACACAGGTTGGCAGCGCCGCGGGGCAGGGGCAGTGCTGTGCTTGGGCTCCTTCCCACTGCTCAGAGCCAGCTTAAAACAGAAAACAAGCAAACCAACCCAAGGAAAATAATCACAGGATCACAGAATGCCAGGGGCTGGAAGGGACCTCCAGAGATCTCCCAGTGCCAGCCCCTGCCAGAGCAGGGGCACCCAGGGCAGGGCACCCAGAGCACAGCCAGGGGGGCTGGAAAGGCTCCAGAGCAGGAGACTCCACAGCCTCTCTGGGCAGCCTGCTCCAGGGCTCAGCAGCCTCACAGGGACAAAGGGTTTCCCTCCTCTTCCCCTGGCACCTCCTCTGCTCCAGCTTGCCCCCAGGGCCCCTTGTGCTGTGCTTGGCCATCCCTGAGCAGAGCCTGGCTCCAGCCCTGCACAGCTTCATCCCCAGCCATGAGGTCACCCTCAGGCTCCTCTGCTCCCAGCTGCAGGACCCCAGCTGCCTCAGCCTGGCCTCACAGGGAGATGTTGCACTGCCTGCAGCAGCTCTGTGCCTCTGGGCTGGACTCTCTCCAGCAGTTCCCTGAGCTCCCCTTTGTGCTGAGGGGCCCAGAACTGGACACAGTATTCCAGCTGTGGCCTCAGCAGGGCAGAGGAGAGGGGGAGGAGAAACTCTCTGACCTACTGACCACTCCCCTTTAGAAGAGTAAGGACACAGCTTTGGCACACAGCAGCAAAGGGCCCTGAGCAACCCAGAGCAGCATAGGGCAAGGGAGCATTGTGAACCTGCCACCCAGCTCATCCCAGCCTCTTGTACTGATTCAAGTGGTGACATCCTAGGTGAGAGCACAATAGCATCCCATCAGTCAGAGCTCAGCAAGGCTAATTTTGGATATGGAGATTTTTACAGAGCACTCAAAGGAAAGAAAGCAGAATAAAGAGGAGCAAAGGGCAAAGTGTGAACAATGAAGCTTCTCTCCAGCCTGAAAAAGCAAGAGATGATCTTCTCCACCATGCTTGAATTAAAGGCAATGAGGCTGGAGAAGGGCCTGGAGCCCCTGGGCTAGAGGAGGGCTGAGGGAGCTGGGGGGTTCAGGCTGGAGAAGAGGAGGCTGAGGGAGAACTCCTTGCTCTCTGCAGCTCCTGAAGGGAGGTTGGAGCGAGGAGGGGGCAGCCTCTGCTCCTTGGTGGCAAGGGACAGGAGCAGAGGCAATGGCTCCAGGCTGCAGCAGCAGGCTCAGGCTGGAAGCAGGAAATGTTTCTGCCCTGGAAGGGATCTCAGACACTGGAAGAGGCTGCCCAGGGCAGTGCTGGAGTCACTACCCCTGGGGGTGTTCCAGCAACTGTGGAGCTGGTGCTTAGGGACATGGCTTGGTGCTGAGCCTGCAGTCAAGGGTTGGACTGGATGAGCTTGGAAGCCTCTTCCAAGTGGCTGTGTTCTGTGATTGTGTGATCCTGTGAATATTCATCCTGTGGATGCTGGCCCTGGGCTGAAATGAAACTGGGTGCAGAGTGGCCGTTTCTCTGCCTCTGAGGCAGGGCACAGCAAGCACATGAAACCCACAGCAGTCCTACCAGCTTCAGCCCTCTGTCGTCTTCCTGTCGACTGCAGTCCTCTCAGCAGAGAAGGAGGTGATGCAAGCACTGCCCTCTGCTCTCCCTCTCCTCCGACAGGCTCCCCTTAGCTTTCCTCATTGTTAGCCACTCTCTCACTCGCCAGAACCGTAGTACAGTCAACCTTCTCCTCCACGAGTAAGAGGAAGGTTAATGTGCCAGAAGGGCAACTTCCTTTTCAAGTGGGCAGCACAGAACACAGCTTCAGGTAAGTCAGGTTGAGAGATGTCCCTGCCCGTGCCAGGGAGGTCCCTTCATGCCTAAAGATGTTCTGTGCTTCTGTATGGTTCACATTAGGCAGAGAATTGATGTCTTGCACGACAGGGGACACCATTCCCCTCCCCAGTGCCTCAGAGCAGAAGGCATCTGCTCTGCACCAGTGACATTCAGCAGACTGCCCACAACCAACCAGGCCAGGAGCTGCACTCTGCCTCTGACACAGTCAGAGACTGCATCCCCTTGGAAGGGACTCTCCAAGGGCATCTTGTGCAAGCCCTGCAGGCAGCAGGGACAGCTCCAGCCAGAGCAGGCTGCACAGGGACACAGCCAGGCTGAGCTTGGATGGCTCCAGGGATGGAGCCTCAAGCCCCTCCCTGGGCAGCCTGGGCCAGTGTCTCCCCAGCCTCCCTCTGCAGAGCTTCCTCCTGATGTCCAACCTAACTCTGCCCTGCTCCACTTCCAAACCCTTGTGCCTTGGCCTCTCCCCCACAGCCCCTTCTGAGCAGTCCCTCCCCAGCTGCCTGCAGCTCCCCTGCAGGGATTGAACTGCAGCTCTGAGGTCTCCCTGGAGCCTTCTCCTCTCCAGGCTGAACAGCCCCAACTCTCCCAGCCTGTGCCCATAGCAGAGGTTCTCCAGCCCTCTTGGTGGCCTCCTCTGGCCCTGCTCCCTGGGGCTGGCAGAGGAGTGGAACAAGTGTCTTCAGTCTGGGTCTTGCTCTGTAACAGAAAAGCTCCCTGCAAAGGACAGAGCCCAGTCCACTGCTGGCAGGTGGCATTGCTTCGCTGCCAGGGGTCCTTTCTCCCTTCCCCTAGGCCAGATAATCAGCCCAACACCTCAGCAGGTGAACCACACACCAACCCCAGCCCTGAGGGCAAGGTAGGGAAGGGCATATGCTGCTCTGGAGTCAGGTGAGATGAGTGTGAGCTCAGCCCCGCCTTCACCTCCACCCCAATGGAAGCTAAACCAAAGCTGGGCATTTGAAGAGCAGAAAATATCAGAGGGGACAGAGTGCAGAGCAGAGGTATGAACCAAGCAGAAGTGTTATCTAGGAGCCCCTGACTGCAGCCCAAACATTTTCCTTTATGGAACTGCTCTGGGGGGTGCTGGGTGCTGAGCAGCTCCCCAGGAGCCAGCAGTGCCCTCCTGCTGCCCAGAGGCAGCTGTGTGCTGGGCTGCAGCCAGAGCAGGGTGGGCAGCAGGGCAGCAGAGGGGATTCTGCCCCTGGGCTCTGCTCTGCCCAGACCTCACCTCCAACCCTGCCTCCATCTCTGGTGTCCCCAGCAGGAGGAGGACACAGAGCTGCTGGACAGAGTGCAGAGGAGGCCACAGAGATGCTCCAAGGGCTGGAGCAGCTCTGCTGTGAGGCCAGGCTGAGGGAGCTGGGGCTGTGCAGCCTGCAGAGGAGAAGGCTCCAGGGGCACCTCAGAGCTGCTGCCAGGACCTGAAGGGATCCTGCAGGAAGCTGCAGAGAGACTTTTGCTGAGGGGGTCTGGAGCCAGGCCAAGGGGGGGAATGGTTTGGAGCTGAGGCAGAGCAGGGTTAGAGTGGAGCTGAGGCAGAAGTTGTTCAGGGTGAGGCTGGGGAGACTCTGGCACAGGCTGCCCAGGGAGGCTGTGGCTGCCTCCTGCCTGGGGGTGTTGAAGGCCAGGCTGGATGAGGCCCTGAGCAGCCTGTGCTGGTGGTCCCTGCCCATGGGAGGGGGTTTGGAGTAGATGATCTCCGAGGTGCCCTCCAACCTGAGCCATCCTGTGATCCCCTGAGCTCACCCTGCACATCTTGTTCCCTCTTAATCTTCCTCCACAGATTAAAATGTCTGTGGCTGCCTGGTGCCAGCTGCCCCTGGGCTGCATGCCTGCAGTGCATGCCTGCTGTGGAAGCTAACAGGCACACCCTGCCTGGAACTCTGCTTTCAGCTCACTTTGCCCCTTCCTTCCTTGCTGGGGGATCACTGTGACCTGCAGTGTGTGCCAAGCTGCTCTGGAGCCAAAGCTGGGATTCAGTTAGCACTACAGAGCAACTGCCTCCTGTCTGACTCCATGCACAGGCTACAGACTGAGCCCCCAGCATGGCTGGCAGGCAGCTGAGGCAGATGTGCACAAAAACCATCTCCACAGTCAGCAGCTTGAGCCAATTGCTGCTGATCACACTGGGATCCAAAGACCTGCAGAGAGCTTGTCCAGAGGGAGGACTGATGGTAGGCACCAAAATGGTTTGCAGGCAGCCATCATTCCCTGTGTTAACCAGAGAATTCCCAGCTCCCTTCACATGTTCATGGGAAAGGATCTCTTCTGCTCCACATCCTCATCCATGACATTGGTGGCAATGGCAGACAGACAGACAGAGGCTGCTCAGCAGGTTTGCTGATGACACCAAGCTGGGAGGCTTGGCTGAGACACCTGAAGGCTGTGTGAGAGCTGGGCAGGCTGAGGGCTGGGCAGAGAGGAACCTGCTGAGGCTCAGCAAGGACAGGAGCAGAGTGCTGCAGCTGGGCAGGAAGAACAAACTGCAGCAGCACAGCCTGGGAGGGGATCTGCTGGGGAGCAGCCCCAAGGAGCAGGACCTGGCAGTGCTGGGGGGCAGCAAGTGCTGCAGGGCACAGCAGTGTGCCCTGGGGGCCAAGGAGGCCACGGGGGTCCTGGGGGGCATTCAGAGTGTGTCCAGCAGAGCCAGGGAGGTTCTCCTCCCCCTCTGCTCTGCCCTGCTGAGACCTCCCCTGGAATATTGCATCCAGCTCTGGGCTGCCCAGCTCAGGAGGGACAGGGATCTGCTGGAGAGAGCCAAGGGAGGCTGCAAGGATGAGGAAGGGACTGCAGCACTGCCTGGGGAGGAGAGGCTGAGAGCCCTGGGGCTGTTCAGTCTGGAGAGGAGAAGGCTGAGAGGGATCTGATCAATGGCTTTCAACAGCTGAGGGCTGGGGGGCAGAAGGAAGGGACAGGGCCAGGCTCTGCTCAGCTGCAGCCTGGGATAGGCCAAGGGACAGGGGATGGAAACTGCAGCACAGGAGGTTCCACCTGAACAGGAGGAAGAACTTCTGCACTGGGAGGCTCCCAGAGGCCTGGAGCAGGCTGCCCAGAGAGGTTGTGGAGTCTCCTGCTCTGGAGCCTTCCCAGCCCTGTCTGGATGTGTTCACAAACCCCCACACCATGGCACGTTCCCTGGAGATGGAGCTGATCTGGAGGAGTCTATCAACAAGGCAACCAGCATGAGGCAGATCCCAACATTTCTCCCTCAGCAGCACCAAAGCAGAGGGGGGGCAGGAGTCCTGCACCCCCACACTACCCAGCCAGAGCAGCAGAGGAGTTATATCCAAAACAGGAGCCAGAGCCTGGGCTGAGCAGGCTGTCAGGCACAGGGCAGCTCCAACACTCACTCCTTCACTTCCTCCTTTGCACTAGATCCTGCTGGCCTAGGTGGGAAAACTCTCCATAGACTAGACTAGACTAGACTAGACTAGAATAGAATCAACCAGGTTGGAAAAGACCTCAGAGCTCATCAAAGCGAGAAGAGAAGGCTCCCAGGTGACCTCATTGTGGCCTTCCAGGATCTGAAGGGGGCTACAGGAAGGCTGGGGAGGGACTGCTCAGGATCTCAGGCAGTGATAGGACTAGGGGGAATGGAATGAAGCTGGAGGTGGGGAGATTCAGGCTGGAGGTGAGGAGGAAGTTCTTCCCCAGGAGAGTGGTGAAGCCCTGGAATGGGTTGTGCAGGGAGGTGGTTGAGGCCCTGTCCCTGGAGGTGTTTAAGCCCAGGCTGGATGAGGCTCTGGGCAGCCTGCTCTAGTGTGGGGTGTCCCTGCCCATGGCAGGGGGGTTGGAACTGGATGATCCTTGTGGTCCCTTCCAACCCTGACTGAAACTATGAAATCCAACCTATCACCCAACACCATCTCATCAACTAAACCCTGGCTCCCAGTGCCATATCCAATCCCCTCTTGAAGACCTCCAGGGATGGGGACTCCACCACCTCCCTGGGCAGCACATCCCCAATGGCTAACGACTCTCTCTGGGAAGAACTTTCTCCTCACCTCCAGCCTAAACCTCCCCTGGCACAGCTTGAGACTGTGTCCTCTTGTTCTGGTGCTGCTTGCCTGGGAGAAGAGACCAACCCCCACCTGGCTACAACCTCAAGGGAGGCTACAAGGGAGCACAGGGCAGAATGACCTCCCTGCTCCTGCTGGCCACACTGTTCCTGATGCAGGCCAGGATGCCATTGGCCTTCTTGGCCCCCTGGGCACACTGCTGGCTCCTGTTCAGCTGTTCTCCACCAGCACCCCCAGGTCCCTCTCTGCCTGGCTGCTCTCAGCCACTCTGCCCCCAGCCTGTAGCACTGCCTGGGCTTGCTGTGGCCAAGGTGCAGAACCCAGCACTTGGATGTGTTCAATCTCCTGCCCTTGGCCTCTGCCCATCTGTCCAGCCTGTCCAGGTCCCTCTGCAGAGCTCTCCTGCCCTCTACCAGCTCAACTCCTGCCCCCAGCTTGCTGTCATCTGCACATTTACTGCTGATGGACTCCATCCCATCTTCCAGATCAGTAGAGATATTGAACAGGATGGGACCTAACAGTGATCCCTCCACACAGCAGGATGTGACCCCTCTGGCCAGCAGTGGAGCCTGTGGACCAGCAGATGCAGGGCAGGTTGCTTCTCCTAGCTTCATCCAGCAGAGCAGTGCCCCTGCCCAGGCCTGAGCATGCAAGCCCTCCCAGACTCACCCATGTGCCCAGCTCAACCCAAGCCCTGCCGCAGCGGGGGGCTGCAAGCTCCGCTCCCTGCTGCCAGAGCCGTGGTGCAGGCAGCTGCAGTCCCGCAAGGTCTGCTGTCAGCTTTGTGCTCCAGTCCAAACAGGAATGGATTCCAGGAAGCCCTTGAAGATGCCTCCTGGCTTCAGGAGCTCTTAAGGCAAGCACAACTCATGACCATTTTGTCTTGGCAGCAGGCTTGGCAGCAGGCTTTGTACTTACTTTGTGTCCCTGTGAAGCAGTGCCAAAAGGGGAGAGAGGAGCTCAGGTCCAGTAACCAAGCTGTTATTTTTCATGATCTTCCCAGAAGTCGTTGCCCACACTGCTCTGGTGCATCCCTGCAGCCCTCATCCAAGCCACTGGAAGCCCTTCAACTGCAGCCCCGGGGTGCCCACAGCTTTTAAACCTGGCTGCCAGCAGCACAGGCAGCAAGAAGAGAGCTGAACCTCCGAGCAGGAGCAGGGGGAGGAAGGAGTGCCATGCCAGCTTGCTCCTGCCTCCACACAATGACAGGCAGTGGCAAGCTGCAGACACCGTGGCAGGCATCTGGATGTGTGTGGAAGGCAGGAAGTGGCAATTTCTATCAGCAGGAAACACTGGGGGCAAATGTCAGACTGACTAGGAATGAGCAAAGGGACTTAGCCCAAGAGGCCTCAGCCACAAGTCCTATTTTGACACCAGCTACTAGTTTCTGAGCCCCTTCTGCTCAGGTAGGGGTGCTGATTTCTGCCCTGCTGAGGCCACAGCTGCAATACTGTGTCCAGGTCTGGGGCCCTCAGGTCAGGAAGGAGCTCAGGGAACTGCTGGAGATATCCAGCCCAGGGGCACAGAGCTGCTGCAGGCAGTGCAACATCTCCCTGTGAGGCCAGGCTGAGGCAGCTGGGGTCCTGCAGCTGGGAGCAGAGGAGCCTGAGGGTGACCTCATGGCTGGGGATAAAGATGTGCAGGGCTGGAGCCAGGCTCTGCTCAGGGATGGCCAAGAACAGCACAAGGGACACTGGGGGCAAGCTGGAGCAGAGGAGGTGCCAGGGGAAGAGGAGGGAAACCTTTGTCCCTGTGAGGCTGCTGAGCCCTGGAGCAGGCTGCCCAGAGAGGCTGTGGAGTCTCCTGCTCTGGAGCCTTTCCAGCCCCCCTGCTGTGCTCTGGGTGCCCTGCCCTGGCTGCCCCTGCTCTGGCAGGGGCTGGCACTGGGTGAGCTCTGGAGGTCCCTTCTAGCCTCTAGCATTCTGTGAGGGGGCTGGCTTGGGTCCAGAGGTGAAGTGGTTCCTGGGGATTATCCATTTAGGAGTTGTGGGTTGGTTGGTGGCTTTCAGATCAGGACATCAGCTTTGCAGCTGGGAAAGAAATGACTTATGAGGATTTTTCTCTCCATGTAATAGAGGCTTCCAAATTGATTTACATAGAAAGTTATGAAGCCTCCAAAGTGAAGCTCTGGGAGCTGCTGTTAGCACAAGGTCAGCACTAATGATCAATGCTTAAATATCAGGGAAACACAGGGGGGCAGCCAAACCCCTGCAGGCTCTAACAGCCTGGGCCACAGGGCTAGGAACTGAGCAGCTGCAACTTCCAGCAAAGCTCTGAACAGCACCACTGTGGCAATGCCAACCTCTGCTGAACTAACTATGGCCAAGAGCTGAGAGAGCACAAGGGAGTCACAGCACTGTTTCACTTGGACATGCTCTCTAAGGCCACAGAATCACAGAGTCAAGCAGGTTAGAAGAGACCTCCAAGATCACCAAGTCCAACCTAGCCCCCAGCACCATCTGATCAAGTGAACCATGGCACCAAGGGCCTCATCCAGGCTCCTCTTAAACACCTCCAGGGATGGGGACTCCACCACCTCCCTGGGCAGCACATCCCAAGGGCCAATCTCTCTTGCTGGGAAGAACTTCTTCCTCACATCTTCTCCAAAGGGCCCCTGGCACAGCTTGAGACTGTGTCCTCTTGTTCTAGTGCTGGCTGCCTGGGAGAAGAGACCAACCCCCTCCTGGCTACAGCCTCCCTTCAGGGAGTTGGAGAGAGCAATGAGGTCTCCCCTGAGCCTCCTCTTCTCCAGGCTGAGCAAACCCCAGCTCCCTCAATGCTAACCAGTGCTGAGCACAGGGCAGAATGACCTCCCTGCTCCTGCTGGCCACACTGTGTAGAACCTGGCACTCAGACTTGTTCAATCTCCTTCCATTTGACTCATCTACTCTGCCCATCTCTCCAGCCTGGCAAGGTCCAACCCCACCATGGCCACCCAACCATGGCCCCAGGTGCCATGGCCACTGGGCTCTGGAACCCCTCCAGCCATGGGGACTCCACCACCTCCCTGGGCAGCCTCTGCCAGGCCCTGACCACTCTGGCACCAAAGACATTTTTCCTCCTCTCCAACCTCAGCCTCCCCTGGCACAGTTTCAGGCCAGTTCCTCTCACCTTATCCTCTTACTCTAGGATGCAGAGCCCAGCCCCACCTCACAGCCCCCTCCTTAGCTGTGCCTTTACCTTCCCTATGGTTTGCTCATGTAAAGCCCTGCTGCCTGTGATTCAAGATCCCTGAAGTCTGTTGATACAAACTGCATGGGATTGTGAGGAGTGCAGCCAAAAAGCATCCCAGAACTCAGGTCCCTTTCCCAGTCATCTTCTATAGCACAGCTCTGCAGGCACTTAGGATCTGCTCTGCAGCACAGACCTCTAACACACAGGGTTTGAAGAGGCCCAGTCCAGCACTTTGAAAGGCCATCACCCTAGTGCCCACACCTGCATGCAGGCCAGAGAGTTCCTGCAAGCTTTTGCACCAGCTCAGAAGCTGCACAGGGAAGGCTGACTGAGGGGATTCTGCCCCTCTGCTCTGCTCAGCCCCCACCTGCAGCACTGCCTCCAGCTCTGGGCCCCAGCTCAAGAAGGACCTGGAGCTGCTGGAGAGGCTCCAGAGGAGGCCACAGAGATGAGCAGAGGCTGCAGAACCTCCCCTGTGGGGCCAGGCTGGGAGAGCTGGGGCTGTGCAGCCTGGAGAAGAGAAGGCTCCAGGCAGACCTCAGAGCAGCCTGCCAGGAGCTGAAGGGCTCCAGGAGAGCTGGGGAGGGACTTGGGACAAGGGCTGGGAGTGCCAGGCTGAGGAGCAATGGCTTTGAGCTGGGAGAGGGGAGACTGAGACTGGAGAGGAGGAAGGAATTGTTGAGAGTGAGGCTGGGGAGACTCTGGCACAGGCTGCCCAGGGAGGCTGTGGCTGCCTCCTGCCTGGGGGTGCTGAAGGCCAGGCTGGATGAGGCCCTGAGCAGCCTGTGCTGGTGGGAGGGCTGGAGCTGGATGATCTCTGAGGTCCCTTCCAACCTGAGCCGCTCTGTGGCTCTCTGGACGTCTGGGAAACGGGGCTGGCTCCCCAGGCCTCCACCATAGCTCAGCAAATGCTCTGTGCTCGGCAGGCTCATCACTGCAAAAAGCCAATTAAGATCAGACTTAAGAGCCACAGGCCATAGGAGGTGCCTGGTGCTTGCGTTTAGAGCTGGATTTAGTGCTGCTGGAACTGTCCACAGCACGGTGGGGCCCACAGAACTCACAGCCTGTGCTCAAGCGCCCAAGTGGAAATTTCCATTCTCATGACTCTGGGGGCTAGGGGGGAGGAGGCTTCTCCCTGTGCCTCAGAGCCAACCACTGGAAATAAAATCATCCTAACATGAATAAAACTTACAGAAGTAGCTACAAGAACCATTAAAAATCCCTCAGTGTGAAGGTGTTGAGTCACAGCTCTGAGTGCGTGCCAAGAGCACACTGCTCACCAACCAGAGGAGCCCTTTGGAAAGGGTTTCATGGAATCAGAGAGTGGGTTGGGTTGGAAGGGACCTCAAAGCTCAGCCAGCCCCAGCCCCCTGCCATGGGCAGGGACACCTCCCACCAGCACAGGCTGCTCAGGGCCTCATCCAGCCTGGCCTTCAGCACCCCCAGGCAGGAGGCAGCCACAGCCTCCCTGGGCAGCCTGTGCCAGAGTCTCCCCAGCCTCACTCTCAACAATTCCTTCCTCCTCTCCAGTCTCAGTCTCCCCTCTCCCAGCTCAAAGCCATTGTTCCTCAGCCTGGCACTCCCAGCCCTTGTCCCAAGTCCCTCCCCAGCTCTCCTGGAGCCCTTCAGCTCCTGGCAGGCTGCTCTGAGGTCTGCCTGGAGCCTTCTCTTCTCCAGGCTGCACAGCCCCAACTCTCCCAGCCTGGCCCCACAGGGGAGGTTCTGCAGCCTCTGCTCATCTCTGTGGCCTCCTCTGGAGCCTCTCCAGCAGCTCCAGGTCCTTCTTGTGCTGGGGCCCAGAGCTGGAGGCAGTGCTGCAGGTGGGCTCTGAGCAGAGCAGAGGGGCAGAATCCCCTCCCTGTGCTGCTGCTCTGCCTGCTCTGGCTGCAGCTCAGCACTCAGCTGGCTCTGGGCTGCCAGGGACCAGTGCTGGCTCCTGGGGCTCTGTCCTGACACCCCCAAGTGCTCATTTAGCAAAACCCCCATGATGAAGAATTGGGAACCACACTCCCAGTGCTCCACCATGGCCTGACCAAGCTGGTCCTGTCCTGTGCCTGAGCAGAATCCCTAATGGACATCAATTAGCATCCAGGCAGCTGAATTAAAGGTGAAGAGCTCTATTTGCATAATAGATTGAGTGCTTTCGTTTGGGAGACAGAAGGGACAGAGGCCTGGTGTTAAAAGGAATTTTCTGACTGGGCTTTAATGAGCCTTGCCCAACCTCTGGGTGCAGCTCTCTCCCTTCCAAGGATCACTCAGTCCCTACCCAAAGAGCGAGCCTGTGCCAAGATGTCGAGGCCCAAGCCTCAGGGCTGTGCAGGCTGTGCCTGCAGGCTCCCCAGCTCAGCCAGCTGGAGCTGGGGTACTTTGCTTTGGGTCATGCCAGCAGTTTATTCACATTATTTGGTTTGGAAAGGGGAAGGGGAGGGGAATGCAAAGAACCAACCAAACCCCAAGCAGAGCACTGGGAGGTGATGGCAGATTCAAAGCAACAGCAAATTTTACGTTCCAGAAGGGTTTTTTCTCCCCCTTCAAACTTGCCTTTGGCAAAGACTCTTGTTTTGGCTTTTCCACAAGAGGCCAAACCTTGACTGCTCTGCTGAGACCAAGGCTGTGCTTAATGCCTTCAAATGGGCAGCACGCTTCTGCTGTCCACACTGCCAGCAAAGCTGGCAGCAGGGGGGGTTGGATGGTGATGTGAAGATGACTCCAGAGGAGGTGTTGAGTTATCCAAGTAGAGAACAGTCTTGGATGGTGCTGAGAGCTTGCGCATACCAGTGGCAGGGAAGGCAAAGAGGACAGTGGGGAATCAACAGCATGGGGAAGAGAAGGCTCCAGGGAGACCTCAGAGCTGCAGTTCAGGATCTGCAGGGGAGCTGCAGGCAGCTGGGGAGGGACTGCTCAGAAGGGGCTGTGGGGAGAGGACAAGGGACAAGGGTTTGGAAGTGGAGCAGGGCAGAGTTAGGTTGGACACCAAGAGGAAGCTCTGCCCAGGGAGGCTGGGGAGACACTGGCACAGGCTGCCCAGGGAGGTGCTTGAGGCTCCATCCCTGGAGCCATCCAAGCTCATCCTGGCTGTGTCCCTGGGCAGCCTGCTCTGGCTGGAGCTGTCCCTGCTGCCTGCAGGGCTTGCACAAGATGCCCTTGGAGGCTCCTCCCAGCCCAATGCAAGCTGTGACTCTGTGCTCCTCTCTGGGCGCTCAGCTCGGCTGGCTGTCTCTCCTGGGCTGCAGTGCCTCTCCCAGCACCCACAAATGCTCTTCCCAGGGAGGCAGATGTGGCTTCCTCATTTCACAGGCCTTCTGGAAACGTTTTCTTCCCCTCAGTGCTAACCTTTCCCTTTCCTGTAGGTCTCTTCCTTTCCCCTCCAGGAGGCTTTTTCAGCGCCGTGTCTCCTGTTATGGATCCGAAATGCCAAGCCAGGCTGCAACACTGCCATGAATTATTCCCCTCAGGCCCATCCCACAGGCTCAGGAATTCAAGCAGCTGCCATAGTCAGCAGCCCCAGCATTAATGGATGGCAGTTTATGAGCAAAGCTCCCTTGCCCCACAGCAAACACGGGACAGGGAACAGCACAGCTGCAGGCCAGCCAGCAGCGCCCCCGGCACGGAGCTGCTGCCAGGATCCCAAGCGGAGGCAGTCACTGCTCGCAAGCCCCCGCAGTACCCCAGGCTCCCTTTCCACTCTGTCATCCTCCTATTCTTTTAACTAAAGGCCCCCAAAAGAAAAGAGAATTCTCCTTTAATTACCTCCCCAAGCCCTCAAAGCCTCTTTCTGCTTTGTAGGAGCAAGGATTTTGTAGGTGTTGCACAGGAAGATCCTTCCCACAGGAAAACAATGGCAAGGACAAAGCTTCATTGGTGGAGAGAACTACAACTTCCTTTAGCATCCTGGGGGCTTCGTTGAGAAAACTCTCTGTGAGTCTCAACAAATGTTAGCTGAAGATCAGGACCTTCAACAATTGGTCAGAGAGAGGAGCACATCCAAGTGCTTGCAGAAGGAAGAACCTGAGGCTTGAAAAGCTGTCAGAGAGCAGCAGGGAGAAGAACTAAAGGCTGGTGGAGTAAGTGCAGTGCCTGAGAAATGTCTGGGACAGGTTTTCCTTCACATAAACATCCTCTGACCCCAAGAGGACCAAAACTGAGGCTGCATTCACTTCATAATGTTTGGTGGTTTAGCACACAGAGGTGCAGATTCCCACTCAAATCTCTTCTCCCTTCTGACCTCTCCTCTTCTCTCCATGCCTGGAAGAGCTCTTTGCCTTCAGTTCAAAACCAGGTCGCCCTGGGACACAGAGCCCAAACCACTGCATGCAGAATCCCAGCAGCACTCAGGTTGCAAAAGAACCCTTGGGATCACCAAGTCCCACCCAGAACCCTGCCCCACAAGGTTCACCCCTAAACCATAGCCCCATATCCACTCCTGCAACCCTCCTAAGAGGATGCTGTTGTCCTGATGCAATCCCTGGGCCAGCACCAGCTGCTGGCTGCAGCCCCTGCACCTCTGTGTTTGCAGTCACCCACACAGGGACTCACCCCAGCTGTGGCCACCCGAACACACCCAGCAGCCTGCAGCCTCCAATGGCCTGCTGATAGATCATGGCATGGAAACAGAGAGCTCTTGAGGTGGGAAGAGACCCATGAGACCACCAAGTCCAAGCTCACCCACAGCTCACAATCCACCACTGCTGCTGAGCCACTGCCGCTGCACCACAGCCCTCAGCACCACATCAACACAGCTTTCAAACCCCTCCAGGGTTGGTGACTCCACCACCTGCCTGGGCAGCCTGGGACAGTGCCTGAGAACTCCTAATGGGAAGAAATTTCCCCTAATGTCTAACCTGAGCCTCCCCTGGCACAACTTGAGGCTACTTCCTCCACTTATGGCATGTAAGAGACCAGTCCCACCTGGCTAATCTCTGCCTGGGCTACATGGAAAGAAGCCTGTGGAGGTCCAGAGGGGGGGGATTCTGCCACTCCACTCTGCTCTGCTCTGGGGAGACCTCACTGTCTCTAGCTTCAGGTGCCCCCAACACAAGGGAGACCTGAAGCTGATGGAGCAGGTCCAGAGAAGGCCATGAAGATGATCAGAGGGCTGCAGAACCTCTGCCATGGGGCCAGGCTGGGAGAGCTGGGGCTGTGCAGCCTGGAGAAGAGAAGGCTCCAGGGAGACCTCAGAGCTGCAGTTCAATCCCTGCAGGGGAGCTGCAGGCAGCTGGGGAGGGACTGCTCAGAAGGGGCTGTGGGGATAGGCCAAGGGACAAGGGTTTGGCACTGGAGCAGGGCAGAGTTAGGTTGGACATCAGGAGGAAGCTCTGCACAGGGAGGCTGGGGAGACACTGGCACAGGCTGCCCAGGGAGGTGCTTGAGGCTCCATCCCTGGAGCCATCCAAGCTCAGCCTGGCTGTGTCCCTGGGCAGCCTGCTCTGGCTGGAGCTGTCCCTGCTGCCTGCAGGGGGTGGAGAGGCTTCCCTTGGATGGTCCCTTCCAAGCCAGTGCAGTCTGTGCTCTGTGCACTCCAGCAGCAGAGCCTGCAGGGGCTGTGCACTCAGCTGTGTCCCCACAGGCTCAGCAGCTTTGGGTCAGGGCTGTTAGAACACTTCCAAAACAATCTTCTGGTTTTGTTCCCACCAGGATTTGCAGCCCAGGGCCAGTTCTATCTCCTGCAGCACACGCTGGGCTTGTGCTCTGTGTGCTAATCCCTTCCCAGCAGCAAGGTTTGCAGCTCACATGGAAGGGCCTAAATGTGCTGCGAGCGCTGGGATTAACCCTTCTGACTCATCAAAAGCTTGGCTCAGGCCTGGCTCAGGGTGTCTGCTGCTGTGTGAGTCCCCAGCACAACCTGAATGTTAAGTGGCAGAATGGTGGAAGAGGACCTTCCAGTGGCATTCCCCTGAGTGCAGAGCTTCCCAAACCTGCTGGGTTCTGGTGTGTGCTTATTGGGGAAGCCTGCTCCAGGAGAAGAGCTAAAGCAGCAGAGCCCTGTGTGCCCCTTGGCACAGCCCAGCTGGGGATGCTACCAGAGATGCAGCTCCTGGTGCTCATGACTACAGCTGTCTCTTGGGCCCATGGCTGACTGCAGCAGGGAGGGCTTTGCTCCCAGGAAAAGTGCCACGGGCAGACCCTGAGCTCCTTTCTGTGCCAGGGGCTGAAACCCCCAAGGTGCCAGGGAGGAAGCCTCCCGGAGCTGAGCGAGCCTTGGCCATGTGTCCTGGTTTGTAGGCTGAGTGCCACCACTCCAGTCTCTGCTCTGCCCTGCTGGGGCCACAGCTGGAGTATTGTGTCCAGCTCTGGGCTCCTCAGCACAAGAAGGACCTCAGGGAACTGCTGGAGAGAGTCCAGCCCAGAGCTGCTGCAGGCAGTGCAACATCTCCCTGTGAGGCCAGGCTGAGGCAGCTGGGGTCCTGCAGCTGGGAGCAGAGGAGCCTGAGGGTGACCTCATGGCTGGGGATAAAGCTGTGCAGGGCTGGAGCCAGGCTCTGCTCAGGGATGGCCAAGAACAGCACAAGGGGCACTGGGGGCAAGCTGGAGCAGAGGAGGTGCCAGGGGAAGAGGAGGGAAACCTTTGTCCCTGTGAGGCTGCTGAGCCCTGGAGCAGGCTGCCCAGAGAGGCTGTGGAGTCTCCTGCTCTGGAGCCTTTCCAGCCCCCCTGGCTGTGCTCTGGGTGCCCTGCCCTGGGTGCCCCTGCTCTGGCAGGGGCTGGGCTGGGTGAGCTCTGGAGGTCCCTCCCAAACACCAATGTTCTGTGACTCTGTGATTCCTTGCTGGAGCCTGTGGCCCCAGGAAGGAACATCCCAGCTCCCCAGCAGACAGGTTTTCATGGCCCCAATCCTGCTCTGCAGGCCCTGGAGAGAGGCTCAGCAGAGAGGAGCAGAGAAGGAGCAGAGAGCAGGATGCAGCTCATCCCTCTGCCGCTGCTTGGCATTCAATGCCCACAGTCATGAGTGGCAGCTGTGCAGCCCCTTCCCCACGGCCATCTCCCACTCCAAGGCTTCCACAAAGCCTCCTGGCCCATAGGACACCTCCAAACTCCTGCTCCCTGCGGTGGAGCAGAGGCAGGGCTGCCCACTGCCACAAGCTGCCTTTGCCCCCCTTGCTGCAAGGTAAAGCATGAAGCAGCCCAACAGCCTCCGAAGCAAACCCACAGCCCCTGAGCAGTGCTGCTGGACAAGCTGCCTGTGAGCTCATC